>CAUYRT010088905.1:0-40333 GCA_963574885.1 Lepilemur ruficaudatus | reverse complement strand
AATTATAAACACACTTGTTACTTTGTTGAGAGGTAGGTAAGACAGACTATACTTTTCTCATATTTAGAGCATATTTCTCTTAGGAATGAAAAAATAAGTATTTTTCACTTTAAGAGAAACCATGGATGCAAATTCCCTAATTGGTAATTCCTGCTATGGTTAACTATGTTTTGGTATGTAAGCCATATCTCCCATTCTTTATTATGAATGAAGATCTCTCCCTTTAAACTACAATAATACGAATAAATATTAGAGACTAACATTCTTTGTCTGCTAGATGCCATGTCAAGAGACTTAGCCTGTGGCTCACAGAGTTTTAAAAGCACTGCTCTAGAATGTTGGCTGTAATGTAGGCAAACAATCCAATGAGAGGCTTTACTGAGCTACTTAGCTTTTTTTATTTTATTTTATTTTATTTTTATTTATTTATTTATTTTTTTGCTACTTAGCTTTTTTTGTTCTTTCTGAAGGTACATGCCCCGGGAGGTTTACACTGAATCCCAAATACTCCACTGGGGTTTCAAAACAGGGTCAACTAAGGTTTTATCCTTAATAAAAATGTCATACCAAAATCTCATAATTCCTATATAAAAGAATGTGATAAGAAACTATTTTATAGCCTCATGATTTTGTAAAGAACTCTATAAGTTTATTGGAAATGACTAGGATATTATTCAAAGCTCTTAGCAATGCATTATAAGCATTTAAAAGAAAGACGAAAACTGCTACCATTCCTCAAGGTATTGCAAAATAGAGTCTGAAATTAGTTTATTCAGACTTTGGAAACTTACTATAATGAGAGAAGGATAAAAGCTTCCTCTCTTCATTTTCTTTAACTATTTAAATGGGTAACGAATAGACTTCCTAGCCATGTGGGTCATATTTACTAAGCTTAACAATACAATTACTGTTAAGAGTAAAAAACTGCAATGTGCACTAATGAACTAGAAAGATTGAATCAAATGCTGGGCTTTGAGATGAGCATCCTTTGGATTTGGACCATAATCTTAATAGAGGAGACCCGCTTTGTAAAATTGACATTTACATTTGTCTGTGTCCTTGTTCACATTTTCCTTTTCTGCCCTGTTTTACCTACACTTCTTGAGGTGGCCATGCTCTTTCCTCTGTCTTTCAGTTCTTAGGGTCCGTATGTGGCTGCTCTTTCTCTGACATTAGGAAGCAGGTAGTGAGCCATTTAGCTTGGCCACCACCCTGCTTGTTTGTAGCTGTGAACTTGAACTTATTCTGGTCTATAGCTCTTGGGGGACTGGATATGGCTCTATCAGAAGGTAAGGGCTGTAAAGCAGCACAGGCTTTGAATGATCCCATTGTAAAACCCCAATGGGACATCTAGGATGGCTGTAGGAACTACCCTGTCATTTGCCTTGGCAAAGGAAGAGAAAGAAATGCTAGTGAAGCCCACCCTGGAGTGTTGGCATAGAGCTAGCCGCCTCCTCCATCTACTCCTCTGGGGAACCTGCAAGGCACTAAAAGTCTGTCCTATCAGAGATGGTCAGCCTTTCCACATATTTACAAAACACACCTAGAGAGCTATCTGATACAGATGTATAACTTTGCATGTGAAGGCTTACTCATGTGGCTCTAGCCTTTTTTTCCCTCAGTATAGTATAGTCTTCCTTATCCTTCTCCTTTCTCTCTTTTTTTTTTAAATTCAAGTATGAACCCTCTCCCCTTTCTACACATTTATATTCTATTTCATATAGCCCCAATCCATGAATAGTGCAGGAGAGGTACTTATTTTGCAATTTTCAAAGAATAGGAGGTCAGTCCTTATCCCAGTAAACCAAGGCTCAGCCTTCCAATTATCATAGCAGGTTTCTCAGATATTGACAGTGACTCCTCCACTGTTGGTAAGAATCCCTCAGCAGGGGGCTGGCATCTGTACTCGGACGAAGCTGCCTTGGTGATTCTGCTGTGCACCTCTGGGCAAGAACCCTGGCATTAAACAGGCTTCTTGAGGGAAGGGGGTGGGGAGGACGTTGGCTTTGTTCATGCCATGTTCTCAGTGCCCAGCAGCCTTCTTGGAATAAAGAAGACCCCTGATGCCTCTCTGAGACATTACATCCTTAGCTTCTAGGACTTGCCTGCTAGGTGGTAGGTGCTCAATAAATATTGAATTATTTGTGATTTTTTAAATTTGGATATTAAAAAATTCACAAGTGCTGCTGAAATGTTAAATCTCAACCTCTGCCTAAACTTGGGAAAAGTCAAGTTTTGATCTGCCTAACCAGGCACTCGCCTCACTTTTTGAAAAGTGGTTAATGGGGCCCTGCTATTTAGATTTAATTTTTTAAAAACCCCAACTTACAATTAACCATAGTAAACTGGTTTCCTTTAAAAATATAAACTTTAAACTTACTTTACTTATAAACTTACTCACCATGTACAGCTGACTGACTTTTTCTTGACACTTGACATAGGCTTCATAGTCTGCAAAGACTTTAAACCTTTTTTTTTTTTTTTTTGTGATTGGAAGGGGGGAAAAAACAGTAAAAAGCTTCATTATCAGGTGCATGCTAAGATTCCATTTAAAATTCTCTTTTGCTTAACATCAGGCATGGCTAGTTTACCAAATTCATATTTCTGTTTTTAAGAATTTTGACCAGTCCTCAACCTTTTGTGTTTCTTCCCACATGTAAGAATGCCACATCTGACTGCATTTGAAAATTGGGTATATCAGTGGAAGGAGAATACCGGATTTGTGGGTATTACTCTTAAACCTTACTGGCATCGTTGGTGGAGAATATCTAACCTTTTTTCCCATCCTAGGTTACCTGATCAAATCACAGATTTATGCTGATCTACAGGAGTGGGTTGGAATTGGTTTAAGATAGTCTCGTCTCTTTTTCGTGGTCCAAACAGCACCATCTTCTTGTGGGAACTCACCTGTCATGATAAAAGAGCATGTTGATGATGTCTTTGAAGAGGTCGGGCTGCTTGGGAGAAAAGAAGCCCTTGTCAATTTGATCAATGACCAGCTTCAGCTCTGGAAGTGCCTCATAATATTCTTTTGCCTTGTACCTGCAGGATAAGGGGAGGGTGATAAGAATAAGGGTCTCTTAGTGTGTGATTAACACCACTCTAGACACTGTGTTAGCTGTGAAAAATGCACTAAGAAATGCTAGCATTTTGAAAAGTCATCATAGATTTCACTATGGGTATAAATGATTTTTGACTAGATCCTGAAGTCTCCCCCGACTGCCCATTTGATTCCTTGTAACTGAAGACACTAAGAACAGTAGACAATGAACATTCTAGTCAAAGAGCAATAATCTAATGTGGTAGAACATAGCAAGGTCCATTTCCAAGCAGATTTTATGGCTCTAAACAAGCATTGTGTTAAGTGACCAGTTGCTTTTTGGACCCACAGATTCTCAAAATCTGTTGCTACAGAGTGCAATTTACTTCCTAAGATCAGGAAATACATTCAACATCCTCCAAATGTTGTGATCCTTGTGGCTCCTTTGCGGAGTACTCTTCTTTATTTCTTGCTTGAACTCAGCTTAAAAAACCTATGTAGATACTAAGTGGAAAAAGATGTTCCTAAGTGCTTCTGTACATCCATATCTATTCTCTACCACACTTTAGTGCATCTCTTTGACAACTTAAAGGAGCACCAGATCATGGTTTACATTATAGGCAAATACTTCCAACTAGAAACTGGCTCATCTTTTGATCAAAGTAAAAGTCACAGATACAGAGAGCTGAATAGCTCACTGAGGTCATCTCTGCCATCTCTGATAACAAACAGCAACTACTCCATGTGCCTGTGCCCGAGGGCCCTTTACTTTTACTTGCTGGGTTTACTAATACTAATCTGTGGACAGCTCCTCATGGGACCTGTTCTGCTCCCACCTCTCATGTGATTCAGCCTCAGTGGGATACCTGCCTGGGCAGGAAGCCCTCTGAGGTCACATCCCCTCCTGGAGGTGACCTGCCTAACAAAGAGGATCTGCTGTCTCACCCTTTCTTGTCCAAAGCAGCCACATCATCTACTCTCATGCCAAAGATGAACAGGTTCTCTTCCCCGGCTTCCTCTGCCATTTCCACGTTGGCCCCATCCATGGTCCCAATGGTCAGGGCCCCGTTTAGCATGAACTTCATATTGCCTGTCCCTGAGGCTTCGGTGCCTGCAGTGGAAATCTGCTCTGACAGGTCTGTGGCTGGGATGACTGCAAGGAAGGCAAGTTAAAATTAGTGATTCTGTCTCTCTAGATCTGTTTGTATTGTGTGGGAGCATTTTCTAGCTGGGCTGTTTTGATCATTAAAATAATACATGCACATCAAGATAAACATTCAAATGGTGGAGAAAGCAGACCTTATTCTTTCCCCTTGATTCAGGCAAACACTTTTGTCTTATATGCTTATACTAATCTTTTCTTGATCTGTAAAGGTTTTATCTATTGACTCTGTGCCATAAATGTTGACACTACATTTCTCTCTCCTCTTTCTTCTTTCTAATTTTTATGGTTTGATTTTTATTTCTTCTACTTTATAATTTTTTATTTCAAAGTATTAAGGGGGTACAAGTGTTTTATGTAATGCTTAAGTCAGGGTTTTTGGTGTGCCTGTCACCAAAATAATGTTCATTGTACCCAACAGGTAAGTTTTTATCCCTCACCCCCTCCACCCTCCCACCTTCTTGGTGTCTCATGTCCTTTTTATTGCTTTTTGCTGTGTATACCCTACTTTAAAAATTATATTAAAACTTCTCTTTCCTGGCCAGGCATGGTGGCTCATGTCTGTAATCCTAGCACTTTGGATGTTGAGGCAGGAGAATTGCTTGAGGTCAGGAGTTTGAGACTAGCCTGAGCAACATAGAGAAACCCCATCTCTACAAAAAAATACAAAAATTAGCCAGGTGCAGTGGTGCATGACTGCAGTCCCAACTACTTGAGAGGCAGAGGCAGGAGGATCATTTGAGCCCAGGAGACTGAGGTTGTAGTGAGCTATGATCATGCCACTGCCTTCATATGCCCAGGGAACAATGGGAGACCCTGTCTCTAAAAATCCCAAACAAATCCCTGAAAACTTCTCTTTCTTGATCCATGAAATTCAGAGCATCTCTCCTAACTCCTCATTTGCAACCTGAGATTGGATTGTCTGCACTCTTTCCACTTCTCACCTCCCTCCTTCCATTTTCTCTACCAAGAAAGAATTGAGGTGTGCCTGGGGCTAGATATCAAGTCTCTGACCTTTTAGGCTGATTTGCACACAAATTAGAGATGCTGGAAGGGCCTCTTTTAGCTACAAAGGTCAGGACCAGTCTCCTCTTTACTCTGAGAGCTTATTTGTAGATTAGAGGTATCTTCATTTGCATCCCTAGGAAGCTAGCTCTTTTCTCTTTATGCAGACAGTTCTTAAATAGTTACATCAGGGGACCCAAAACATCACAAAAAGAGAAAGTTCCCTTTCTATCTTTTCGATTTGGGAAGTGGGTTAATACATAGTTGGCATCTGCATGTATAGTGGCACACTGCATGCGTCGCAAATAAGTAAAGATCTCAAAGGTAGAGAAAGGGGACATTGGCTTCTTGCCCATCTGGCTGTCCCCATGTGGGAACTTCATGCTTGATCGCAGGGTGCCCATGTGAGGCACATCTAGGCCTCGTGCTTTGGCAGCCTGATATCTGCCCTCATTTCTTGTTGCAACATGAACAAATGACAGCCCTTCCTCCCTTGCAGTGACCAGAGGAATACCTGGGGACTGGGGAATTGGTGTTCTCTTGCAAAACTGGGGCTGGGAACTGAAGACCTTTCCTCTCTTTTGTAGAGCAGGATCTTCACCACACCAAAACCTCAGAGCTGCCTCTCCAGCACCCAGCTTTCACCGTTTGGGAGGAAAATGCACTTGCAAATGTAATTCTGTGACACTAACTCCAGGGACATCAATCTCATTGCCATTTGTGTCACTGTAAAAGCTCTTGGCCTTAGGCCCTTATTTTGCCCAAAATTGACACCTTCTATCCTAAATTACAAGCTCCCCAAGGTCAGCCATCCCATTTTCCACACCATGTAATCTCTAGAATTTGCCTTGGTCCCTGCACGTTTTGCAATGAGGACAGTACCTTTTTCAGCAAGCGACACTCTGTAGTTCTCCAAGAAGATGACTTTCAACTTGCTTCCAACCATGGGGTCATTGTTCACCACATCTGCCACGGAGGTGATCAGCTTTATGATCATTTTGGCCATGTGATACCCCGGGGCAGCCTTGGGGGAGAAGGTCAGACACATTGGAAGAAGGCGGCGTGGTGGAGCAGGGGAATGGCAAGAGATTAGAGCCCTCAAGTCCCCACTGAATAGAGACAACTTACTTTACCACCAATTATAACTGTCCTTGGCACAAATAACTTCTTAGGGTCTTTTTTAATGCCTGAAAAAGATGGAGAAGTGGATGGAACAGAAGACAGCTGACAGCTAGGGTAGCAAGACCTACGCCGAGACTGCTGCTTCCACCTCCAATGGGGCTTGCCGGTGGCTACCGGGCTGACTCACGGTTGTACATCGTGATCACGTGCAGACAGTTCAAGAGCTGCCGCTTGTACTCGTGTATCCTCTTCACCTGGACGTCAAACATGGAGGATGGGTTGATCTTCACTTTGTACTCCTTCTCCAGGAACTGAGAAAACTTCAGCTTATTCTCCTGTTGAGACAGTGCACAGTGCCAGGGCCCTTTGACTTAGAATCACTGGGTGTCTGTTTTTAAAAGCTGGAGAGAACACCCTCAAGGCAAGTGCCGGGGAGGGGAGCCACACCTGGAAGCCTCACCTGCTTCACATTAGCCAGTTCCCGGAGAAAGACGTCATCACGCAGGAAGCTGTGGAGCTTCCTCAGCTGGCTCAAGTCTTTCACGTAGTCTTCCCCGATTTTCTTTCGATTTAAAGGAAGAGGTGACTTTAATTCAGGGGGTGGGAATCAAGTCCAAATGGACAGGATGTGGTGAGTGGTGCTCATTCACCTACAACAGTATAGTTCAGGTACCACACAGTACGTAGGACGATTTTACCCAAAGAAGAGGCTATAAATTCTATGTGGGAAAAAGATTTGCTAGCATCTTAAATGTAGTTTCAGTAGTATTGAAGTGTTAAAAACATGAAATCAACTTAAAAGAGTGACCAAGAACCCAAGTTCTATTTGTTATTTATAGGAGCTTTATTATCCTCTTTTACTAAATAGAGATGCCATCTTCTATCTGGGTGTCATGTGAATACTGTGAGCCACAACCAGCTACATAATTCGCAGGACCCGTTGCTCAGAAATTAAGAATTTTGAGATGGCTATAGCAGGGAATGAAACCCAGCATGGGGCCCTGTGTAACTGCACAAGCCACTCACTGCGGAAGCCACCCCTGCTACAGATCGGGCTTGCGAAATCTAAGTGCACTCAGCCTCCTGCATTCTAGTCAGGCCTCCCTCCTCTCAGCACTTCCCAGTTACCTCTGCTATGAGCTCTGCAAGCCCAGGGTTGCAGAGTAAGAGCCAGCGCCTTGGAGTGATCCCATTGGTTTTGTTCTGAAACTTGTCAGGTTCTAGCTCACTGAAGTCCTTGAACCTGGAGATGGAAGAGACACATCACTGAGTTTGGCTGAAATGGCAGGGTCCTGCACACTGGGGAAAGTTCAGAGTTATATTCAAGAAGCCAGGTGTGGCTTAGAAAGATTAAATAAAGGTAGAGGGAGGGGCTGACAGCAGCTATGGCTGTCATTCTACATAGAAATTTGTTTGCAATTCAAAATAATTACAAGAAAAATTCCAAATCTAATCACCTCCATCTGACTTCCTGGCACCAACATATATACCAAAATTTTCAGTAGTTTTTTTTTTTGCGAGGGACTCCTAAGTCTAGAATTAGGATGGTTTGGAGATGAAGGCATTTTTTTTCCCTTTCCTTTCTTTCTTTTTTTTTTTTTTTTAAAGAGAAATGTTCTTCCTATAGAAGAAAATAATTTTAAACATTTCAACAGGGCCTTTTCTCATCCCTAAATGCAAGCTTGCAATTACTAGCATCATTCCATTGGCGGACCAGTGTCAGACCCACTGCCAGAGTAACGGAGGCTCACACTTTGGTCTTCACGATGTCTGAGTGGATTCTAGCCACGCCGTTCACAGCGTGGGAGCCCACAATGCAGAGATGGGCCATGTTGATCTTTTTGCCTCCTTCTTCTTCTATCAGGGACATCCTTCTCATACGGTCGACGTCTTTAGGAAACAAGGCCACAATTCTCTAGCCAAAGGAAGAGAAAGACCTTGCTGGTCACTCAAGTTTAAAGCAACACTGGAATTATGCTGTTCACTCCCCAAGCAAAATCTTTGGTAAAGTGAATATATATATATATATATATATATAAAACTTCACTGCCATGGAGAGGGGTTGAGTTATTATCCCTAGGGAGACGCCATCCCTCCATTTCTGCACTTTCAAAAAGTGCCTAACTGAGCCCCAATTAGACTTAAGTACTTTTGATATATCAATGACTGAAAGATGTTTGTGCCCCAAGTTTGGTAAGGGGAACATTGTAGCTACCCTTAAAGCCTTGAGACCTCATTCTCATAAGGGGTTCTTACATATCTCTCGAAATGACTTACATCTAGATGCTTCTGATTTATCTCATAAATTATTTGCAAATGTCGAGGAAGCAACTTCTCCACCAGGTCCACAGGCCAGCGCTCCAGGGCTTCTGGGAGCACCGTGTGGTTGGTGTAGGCGAAGGTCTTCTGGGTGATCTCCCATGCCTGGGGGAAAGGGAAGGGTCAGGTGTATACCCACCACACAGGGCCAACATTTCCTCAGTCCCAGCTTCTGCAACTGGACAACTCTAGGTGTACACAGTCAGACACACTCGAGTCTACTAGGTGGCCGAATGGTCTCGATAATGGGGAATATTTTTTAGCGGGGGAAGAAAAGCTATTTGTAAAACTGTCTGATAAAACTTAAGGCAGCATTCTAATAAATTTCTACTATCCTTACATGTATTTTATTTATTAAATACACAAAGGTTGAGGAATAAAAATTTAAGTAATATTCTCAGCAGATACAAATTATGTTTAAAATGCTAACTTCCAAAGTTATGGGGACACTTTCAATTAGCTGTCTTCTGAGGTTACAGAATTTCATTTTGAATCTTTTTAGACAGAAAAATGATAAACACAATATAAGCCTTAATACAGCTGCTGATCTGCATCCCATTAGGAATGTATTCATTTATTCATTTTATAGTTTTAATCCTCGTAAAGCACTAAGGATGGAGAAATGTCAGCATCAGGGCAAAATATACTTTTAACTATTGGAAGTTAGCAACAGCAACTTACTTTGAATAACTATTATAGAAAAGGAGCTTTTGGCAAAGAGCCAAGAAGCTATTCTGGGCTAATTAAAGGAAGAAGTCAAACTCTCCAGACCTTGGACCAGGGCAGTTTTTCAATATCCACAAAAATCCTCATCAGCTCAGGGATGGCAAGTGCAGGGTGAGTGTCATTCAGCTGGATGGCCACCTAGTAGGGAAAGGACATCAACATGACGGTCACTGCTGGCCCAGGGTCTGGCTTCCTCATCTTCACACACGTCTGGGGAAAGCATCAAACAATATGCCCACCTTCTATGAAACGCTTGACGCACACTCTTCCTACTCAACCTTTCCAGCATTGAGAGAGAGGCACACACATTTGATAGGCAATCCTGATCCCTCAGTGGGTCTCACCTGCGCCCACAGACTAAATACTTGCCTGATCTGGGAAGGCATCAAACGCATTTTCTGCACTCTTGGTGGAGCCAAACTTGGAGGCTTTGAAACGCCGGATGACATCTTGCAAGGTTGCAGCCACCACAAAGTACTCCTGCTTCAGTCTGAGCTCCTTCCCTTCAAAAAACTTCAAGCCAGAGAGACCGAATGAAAGCGGTTCCTTCACATTGTTCTCTAATCATGTGACTAATGTGACAGGTGTGGCCAAAATGTGACTGGTGTCTCCTGTCCTGGGAACTTTAAGGCTAAAGGACATCTGGTGAAAGATGGCAATTTGAATGCCAAAGCACGGGTCTTTGCTCTTTCCTGGAACCCTAATAAAATGGCAGCAAAGGGTTTTTAAAAGGCATACAGATGAAGGGTAAAGAAGCTGGGACAGAGACGATAGCGTTGACCTTTTAAGATGAAAAACAGATGGATGAGTGGTAATGGAGCCATGAGATCCAAGAAAGCCAAATCCTGACCTGGTGGTGGAAAATAATCCTGCACAGCTGAAGCCGCGCTGTTGGGGCAGGATCACAGAAGACGAGTCAGAGGACTGGTGACCACATCAGTGAAGAACTTAGGTAACATACCTAAGATTCTGTCCTTCTCTTACAGGCAATCAAAAGCCTTTCGAGAGTGTTAAGCAGGGAATAAATATCGCACTAGCTGCAGAGTGAGGACAGGTGCAAGATTCTTGGAAGAGACTAATGTCTGGATTAGGTCTATGGCCGGGCTTAAGAAAGGGAACTTGTAACCACAGTATAAGAATGATTTATCAACTCATTATTTTTTAAAAACAAAACAAAAATGAAAACAGGATCCTGAGAGCTACCTTTTACTCAACAAATCTAGTCAACTTTTTACCCCATGCTAACTTGGTATGTTTTGTCAATTACTACAGATGATTATTTCCTAATAAAGTTAGGTTTGGTCCTTACTGAAGATAGGAGGATAAATTTCAAGCCCTTCCTGTGTTTGGGTAGGCAGTACAGTCTCAGACTTGGAAGGATTCTTACTTTGACCATGAAATAGAATAACCTTTTGCTTTTGGGTTACAGATTTACCTGAAATGTACTGAAGTCACAGTCTTTTTCCCAAAGGAAAAATAACATATACCATTAGGTCCCTGAAAATGCTGCAGCAAATCTACATAATCCTCCTCCCTTCTGAGGGATTTTGGTTTAACACCAAGTGGACATCTGGTCTTCATGATCACTTATGTCCTGGTCTCCATGATTCTTTTTTTCTACCATATTTGCAAAGCAGGGTAATTAGTTGCTTCTGAGAATACTTAAAAAAAAAAATCATCACAGCTTCAGGGAAATGATTTTGACCACAGAGAAGTTACAGTTATGTATATTTAAACCAACTAAGAATCCAGTTCCAAGTTTGGAATTTTTTTAAAACTAAGCTATTTTTAGAATAAAGTTAGGATAATCACCTGTAAGAAAAAATTTAAAGATATGAGTGGCATAAGAAACAGGTGTTTGTTCAAGATCTATGACTCCATCTAGCCCAAGGGGAGGGGGCCAGAAAGAGCCCTGTCAGCAAGGAGAGAGGCCAGGCAGGAAATCTCCAGGGACCTCTGACTGCAGAAGAAATTTCCGTCTGGAAAGGAAGTAGTGCTTCCCCAGTGATTCACCTCATCTTTTATATCCAGCTTTGGCTTTGACATACACCTACAGAGCTTCTCCATTAGTGATGAGTTCACCAGTCAAGGGCAAAGGACCAATTCTGATTTCACGAATTATACAAATTTGTTTTCCTTACTTGGTTGGGATGTAAATCTAGATGATTCTGCACATGAGGAAAAAAATCAATTTTAAATATGTGTTTTATAGGGTTACTTAATAGGCTCTTGGGAAATAAATTGTTTCTGTTGCCACTGAGAAAGCAAGCTCGGTCACTCACATTGTCATTGGGATAGAGGACCCGGGAGATGTTCTCGGCCAGGTTTCGGTCCAGCACAGCCTGAATGTAGTCTCCAACGTTAACTGAGGAGAATGTTAAACAAACAGTAAATCAACAAGCCAGGCATTGTTGCTGGAAGCCCAGTGGTCTCACCTGATGTTTGCTGCATGCCATATGGGATTCCTAAAATTCCTAAAAATCCCAAAGGATTTCAATGAACCTTCATGCTGGGCTTCACATAAGAGTCCAAGAGGGCTGAAGGATTGCTTTCAAAATATCCTCCCTATTTACTCCATACAATGCCTGCTTAGTCACTGAAGAGTTCAGATCAGAAACTCAAGGCTTTTTTTCAAGCTCAATTTGGTTCTAACTGGCGATCAAAAAGATTAAACACACGCATCAAGAAACCAGAGCTCATGCTGTACTCACAGTCTCTGAGGTTAAAGTCATTTGGTGCCCGAGCAGACCAAAGGCGCATGGTGTTGACAGTGTTATTCATATACCCAGGCACTGGGGTGTCATATGGCAGAGCCAGGACCACCTGTGGGATTAAACAGAAGCAGCTGCTCACCGTTTCCCAACTGTGATGACGTAGGTTGAACAATGGGCTGGGAGTCTGCAGTGGAATTCTATCCCAGCCCCACCACCAACTCAAATTGTGTGAGGCCTAAACCAAGAGGAAGGTCCCAGGGCTGCAGAGGGTATTAGAAGCCATCAGGTTCTTTCCCCGACTGGAACAATCTGATGGCTGGAACCATCTAGAATGATGGTCCTTTAGGGCATTTCCATGTTGATTTCCCATGTAACTCTTTCCCTGATATAGATGCAGTGGAAAGGATGATGTCGTGTTGGTATTAGAAAAAGTTTATCTTTCATGTTTCATATCAAGCTAATAAAAAAATAATAATTTTTCGTTCTACTAATAATAAAATATCATGTGCCAACAAAGTGATAAATGTGAATCTGTATTTACCCCTCACAAAAAAAATTGCAATTAGGATAAGTTTTGTGTAGGTGTTTCAGTGATCTGATTTCAAATATGATGAAAATCAATGGAACAGAAAATTTATGAAGATTGCACATCACATATATTTTATTGAAAATGTTATGTTAAAATTTTTAAATTTGCATAAAGAGTTACTTTAGTGATTCCTACAGTGATCTGCCAAATCAGCTGATAATTAGCTGAGTTGGGTCTGACAGGTAAGCTTTGGAACATCTAGTTCAATCTTTGTGACAGTCACTGAAATAGAGAAGAATGGGAAGATGAACTGTGACTCACAGTGCACTTAAAATTTTTGGGAGGATGAATGTGGTGTGGCTCAGGCCTATAATCCTAGCACTCTGGGAGGCCAAGGTGGGGGGATGACTTGAGGTCAGGAGTTTGAGATCAGCCTGAGCAAGAGCAAGACCCCATCTCTACTAAAAATAGAAAAATTCAGCCAGGCAAGAGGCTGAGGCAGGGGGATTGCTTGAGCCCAGAAGTTGGAGGTTGCAGTGAGTTACGATGGTGACCCCACTGCACTCTAGCCCAGGCAACAGAGCGAAACTCTGTCTCAAGGGAAAACAAAATTACGGGAGAAATGACTCATTTCTATTTCCTGCCTCATCAGACTCAAGGCCTAAGGAAGAAGAATGACAGAGTAATTGAATTGGAGAATGCTAGATATCATTTAGTGCAACCCATTCATTTTGGACATGAGAGGGTTGAAGCTGAGAGAAGTGACTTGCCCAAGGTCACAGTCATCGCAGGGCTGGAACCTAAACATGCCTCTCTTTCATTTTGGCTGCTGAATTACAAAGGAATGAAGCATTATAGCCCTTATCAATCACATATACTCAGTCATGCTTTCATGATCACTGTGACCTCAAAGTAACCAATCACCCTTATTTAAATATCTTTCATTAAGAAATAAATATCTCTGGAGAGTTTTAAAGCAAGTTGTGATCAATCAGGGAAAGTC
The DNA here is from genome assembly GCA_963574885.1 of Lepilemur ruficaudatus. Taxonomy (NCBI): domain Eukaryota; kingdom Metazoa; phylum Chordata; class Mammalia; order Primates; family Lepilemuridae; genus Lepilemur; species Lepilemur ruficaudatus. The sequence goes on along the minus strand of CAUYRT010088905.1, from coordinate 26,713 downwards.
ATTTACAGAGTGAGATGGAGCCTGGGTTTAAACAAGATATTGACCCTGCCCCTCCCTTGAAACATAACTGAGGCAGCCTGGGCAGTGCACAGCTGAGCTCTCCTTCCCGAGAACTTGCTCCCTCAGGCCTCACACCAAGGCAGTGCTCTTTTTGGGATGCTCCAGGTGGCTGGAGTGCTGGGGCCGGGACTCCTCGATGGGCAGGCTGTAGTCTGGGGCCTGGCCACTTGCTCAGAGCTTCTCCGCAGTCCGAGGCTCTCCCTGAGGGTCTGTTCCCCTTCTCCCTTCACAGGTGGCACACCTGTGTCACAGTCTGAAGACTTCCACCTCCTCCTGCTCCTTCTCCCCTTCATCTTCCATAGTCATTCCCCCAAGATACCACTTGCACTTCTCCTTCTCTCTGGAGTCTGCTTCCCGGAGAACCTGAACTGACTCAAGACCGTGTCATTTCAGTTTACTGGATGCCGTCCCATGCACGCACAGAGCATGCCTGGCCTCATGCTCTCTGGCCTCACTATCTGCTAATGTGGGGTTGACATGGGTGATGGCTTCAATCCATGAAGCTTCGTGGCCTGGGTCAGCTCCCTTATGTTACCTCTGCCCCATAATTTTGCTTCTGTGGGCATAGAAATACATGTTCCTCTAGCTGAATTTCTGGATACATTATGAAAATATCTAGGGATGCTTGGTAAATGTAAGTTAGCTTAGCTGTGGGACCCACAGTGTAAATAGAATGCTTCCAGGATTGATTGTGTACTCTCAGGCAGATCAGAAGGCACTGATGGAGTTTTAGGCACCAAAATCTATACCAAATACTTTCTAGTTAGGTATCAAATACATGTGTGAATTCTTTGGATGTATTAATGACTAATTTGTTTGCAGCTTTATGATATTTATAACCAAGTACAAACTTAGATTGTGGTCTACTATTTAAACAAAATGGGGGGGGGGGTGGGAAACCCCACCAAAACAAGAACTTATCTTTAAATCACAGCATGAGTCTACTCTTTATTCCATTATACTTTAATTACCTATTTCAGCTTCTAATCCATTATTTTGTCTGCTAAATAAATCTATGTTCATATAGGAGAGTTTTTAAAATGTCTTATTTTTCTTAACTGTGTATAGCTCTACATGGATTAGCGAAATAAATCAGCAGTTATTAAAAGAAAACAAATCAGCTATAGCATGGGTCTTGGCTCTTCTAAGGTAAAATGAAGCATTTATTCATACAGAATAATCTATAAACCAATCAAGTTTAGCATTACAATACTGAATTTTACTCCCAATTTTCATATATAAGAACATATATAAAATGGCCTTTGCCATTTTCTTTAAGTTTTCAAAGAATGGCCAGTGATATATCTTTTCGAGCCTGAGACCATATTTATTAAACAAATAACTCAAGTGGCACCTCCAGTGACTGGGCAGGGTAGTCCAGTATTTAATAGAGGTTATTCATCAGGAAATATAAACACAGCAAACCACAAACACCACTGGCCGTGCCCTTTTTCAGTGACAGGGTAATACTCAAATTTAGTGGCAGGAAAAATACATGCCAATGAAGTAAGTACCCTTGAATAGACACCAACATTATTTCTGTAGAAGTAATTTGGCACAAAGTAACAGAGTATAGTTTACAATATTTTGCATTATTTTTCTAATAAGAACTTTGGTAATCCTTTGAATAAATACTTCAGTATTAAAATATTTATTCCTGAGAAGTTATAAGTAAATGTATATATGTAATGGTAGAGTGAAGAAAGACATTTAAATTTATTCAATTTTGCTATTAATAACATTATATAAAACCAGAGAGCTAAGCAAGTTGGGTATTATAGAACTGATAATTCTCTAATAAAGCTGATTGCAAAATGATCCTGCAAAATGACTTGATCCCAAGTCACTTGACCTTGGGGAAGTCACTTCTCTCTTGGCCCCAGCTCCTTTGTCTCCAAAATGAGTGAGTACATGTGAGAAGTAACAGATATATTCATAAAATAAGAGAAGGAACAGATTTATTCATAAAATATACTCTGTTATTCAATATACTACACTCAATATCATATACACATTCTACTGTATGCTATTATCCATTGTGTTATACTATACAAAGTGCTTGCTGTAAAGACACTGTGAATACCTGGGTGTCAATCCACTTGGTCCCAGTCTTGGTGTGTTCGACTTTTCCATAGAAGTGCACAGGCAGCATGAATTCGGGGCGGGCCTTCTCCCAAGGGTTTCCATGCCTGAGCCAATCATCTGCCTCTTCTACCTGCAAAAAGGATACAGTATTGCTTAGAGTTTATTTTTCAGGAGCTGTGGACCTAGCCCTTCAATTATATCAAATTAAAAATATCTTTTAATGAAATAAAGAATAGTCTTTTGGCAAGATAGAATGTTGATTCTGTCAATCTCAATTCATCTTTGTTATTGTCTTACAGACTAAATCAACAACAATACTTGCCAATACAAGTCTGAAAGTTTTATATGTATTATTGCATTTAATCTTCACAGCAACCCTACAGGAGGGAACTATGATTTCTCCCTTTTTAAAGACGAGAAATTGTAACTGCTCAAAGTCACACAGATAGTAAACAGGAGAGCTAAGATTTGACCTTTCTCTGCGTTCTAGTCAAGATTCTTAGTCTAGAATACACACAGTCAGTTAAGAAATGATACTATAGAGCAGTCCCCAAGCTTTTTGGCACCAGGGACTGGTTTCATGAAAGACACTTTTTCCATGGACGGCGGGGGGAGAGGGGAGTGGGAGGGATGGTTGTGGGAGGATTCAAGCGCATTACATTTATTGTGCAGTCAAACCTCTCTGCTAATGACAATCTGTATTTGCAGCTGCTCCCCAGTGGTCGAATCATCGCTTCAGCTCCACCTCAGATCATCAGGTATTAGATTCTCATAAGGAGCACACAGCCTAGACCCCTCGCATGCACAGTTTACAGAAGGGTTCACCCTGCTATGAGAATCTAATGCCGCTGCTGATCTGACAGGAAGAGGAGCTTATGCGGTGATGCAAGCAATGGGGGGGCAGCTGTAAACACAGGGCAAGCTTCACTTGTTTGCCCGCTGTTCACCTCTTGCTGTGTGGCCTAGGTTCCTAACAGGCCACAGACTGTTACCTGTCTGGTCCGTGGCCCTAGGGGGTTGGGGACTGCAGACTCAGAGAACACTCCCTTAATAAAGCTTATTTCAGTATAGGTACAGAACACTATTACATTTTGTAGTCTTTGATTACCTTAATCCTTATGTAACTTTGATTTGATAACGAACTATGAATTATGGTTCATTCTGAAAATAACATATACTTACAGACAAGGATCTTATTTTATTGACAATTTCAACATTTTCCTAGGTATGTATTTCAATTTATAACAAAATATTTCTTACACAAATTTAAAAATCATAGTTTCTATTTAGAGTGTCCCAGGCATCAAGTGAATTTTGGTTTGCAATTAACAAACAAACAAAAACACCAAAACAACAAAAACAACAAAAAACACATTTGGGGGATGTATTTTTAAAGTAAATATATTAGTGAAACCTTTAAAATGTTACAAATACAGTCACATGTTGCTTAATGACAGGGATATGGTCTGAGAAATGCTTCGTTAGGCGATTTCATCAAGTGAACATCACAGAGTGTGCTCACACACACCTAGGTGGCATAGGCTTTTGCACAACTAGGCTATATGGCCTCTTGCTCCTAGGCTACACACCTGTACAGCATGTTACTGTACTGCATACTGTAGGCAACTGTAGCATAATAGTTAGTATTTGTGTATCTAAGTATATCTAAACATATAAAAGGTACAGTAAAAATACAGTATAAAAGATTAAAAAAATGTATACCTCCATAGGACAGCTCCATTATAAACTTACGGGACTACCACCAATGTATATGTGGTCTGCTGTTGACTGAAATGTCATTATGTGGTATATGACTGTAAATTAAAAGGTGGAATTGTCTTCTGGCAAGAAGGTGTGTGGAGGGGAATAAAGTACCTTGTAAATGAGATTATTCTAAATGCGATTATTTAACCTATTTGATTCCTTAGCCTCACCTCTTAGAAAACTCAGCTTTAGTCTTAGAAGATATTTCTTAAGATAATTCTTAAGAATTATGACACAATGCTGGGCACCTCATGATCACCTAAACTTGAGTGCAATGCCTGCTCCAGGCACAGCAAGAAGAGAGAGGAATAAATACAGCTACTGTCCTTTGAGATTTTAGACAAAATGTTAATACCAATAGCCAGGCAAGCAAATACACATTCATTTACTCCAACATCCATCATGACTTTGCCTCAAGAAAGCCAGTAATCTCTAGCACTCTGGGAGGCCGAGGGTGGGAGAATCGCTTGAGCTCAGGAGTTCGAAACCAGCCTGAGCAAGAGAGAGATCCCGTCTCTATTATAAATAGAAAGAAATTGGCCAAACAACTAAAAATAGAAAAAATTAGCCAGTCATGATGGCGTCACCTGTAGTCCCAGCTACTGGGGAGGCAGGAGCAGGAGGATCGCTTGAGCCCAGAAGTTTGAAGTTGCTGTGAGCTAGGCTGATGTCACAGCACTCCAGCCTGGGCAACAGAGTGAGATTGTTTCCAAAAAAAAAAAAAGAAATGAAAAGAAAGCCAGTAATCTGCCCATTAACTACCAGCATAACGATGAATGAAAAGGAGACATCTTTAGGTAGGAGAGCTGGGAGTTAGAGAGCCACTGGAGCACGAGGAGGCGTCCAAGGCATGATAAATCCCAGGGAAGGCTGGAGATAGAATTGAGCTGATCAGCAAATTGCATGTAGCAGATTCTCAGTAGGTCTGGGGAGGGGTGTGAAGTTCTGCAATTCCAGAAGTTCCCAGGGGCTCTGGGGCTGCTGCTGGGCCCTAGACCATATTAAACACGGCCAGGAGCTACAAGATGATACAAAGTCAATGACTGTAATTCTGTAATTTAGCACTAAAAACTCAACTTCCGCAATCCCAGTCATGACGAAGACCAAAAGATAAAGTCAAATCTTAACAAGGAAATGGTCGAAGTTTACTAATTGATAAGCTTGTTAAGAGTCCACTAACTGGTGTTAACAACTAGGAACTCTATGACAAATAAAACCTCGGTATCAACAAAGGATCGAAGCATCTTGATTTACAAAATACGCCACACTTAGGCAAGGGCAGATTTTGGGTTTTAAAATACTAGTCAATGTGAACACTGCTTCCTGTAACAGGAAAGAACTGCAGGCCTCACCCAGCACTCAGGGCTGTCGTAACACGCACCTGAGGGAATTGCATGCGACAGGAAGACAGTGAGGCAGGAACAGTTCTCCTTTGGAAAATCATGTGTGTGGGAGACCAGAAAACACATTTTCTGCTGAGAAATGCAGCAGGGTCATATGCCGTTCTGTCCTCAAGAAGCTGGGAATGCTCACGTAGAGAGGACAGGCTCTGAACCCCACTGCTGCTCACTTCCCTACTCCTATGGAAGTAGAGGTTGCATTTGCCCCTTGGAGGGCACGCTCTTAAGTGGCAAGGATGGCTTAATTTTTTCCTGCCAAATAATGGTTGCTTTTTGTATTATCAGGCCAATAAGTGGTTGCAGGAGACCCCATCTGCTTGTTATTCTTTGAGTCTCTTACTGATTTGGCAAAGAATTAGTGAGTAATTACATCAATTTTACAAGGCTTGTTTTTAAGGTGGATTGAGAAACATGCGTTTCATAATCACAAGTTGATCTGAGCAGATCTGAGGAGAAAGAGAGAAGTGCCCTGTGCAGCCTCTGCTAAATCCACAGAAGCTGCGGGATGGGGAGAAACCTCCTCTGCACCTTGCTTTCTTCCAATGAACTGACAAATTATTCTGTGAATTTAGATTTCCATGTAGCCAGGGCTCCCTGAATGTACTAATATGCTGAGCCCTATGGGGATCGGGGAGGAGACGGGAGAAGAACTTTCACCTACATCCAAGTGGGCTGTCCGATCCATTTCCTCCCAGAGGACACACAGGACTGAAAGCAAGCCTGGCTATGTGGAGTAAAGGAGCCATCCTGGCTGGGGGGTGGCAGCTGGACTTGACATCTCCCTCACAAGGGTGGGGAACCTATGGCTTTCTAATTTCAAGATTGTTCTTTTCTAAGCACCAAAGAGGCAAGAAAAGCTTCATCTTTCTCTGTTGCACCCCTTTTAATAAAAAGATATTTTCTATAAAATTTGGATTCAGTCGAAAGTCCACACTGAAGGATCCAGAAGGCCACATGTGGCCCCAAAGCCGCAGGTTCAGCCAGCAATGCAGCAGAGGGCAGCTCAAGGGGCTCTGTCAGTGACTGAATTCTAAGAAATGCTTTTCCCCTCAACTGTGGGAATCAGAGTACATGAAGAACCAGTGAACAAACATCAGGAGAGTCAATAAACTTTGCTTTCCGATGACGCAAATAATTGGAAAATGTTTCTGGGGCACACCAAGAATTCAACAATGATAATTAGAAGCTCGCTGGGTAACATGAACTGTGTGTGACTGGCTAGCATATAGTTCTAAGAAGAGAGACAGGGATTCTAGTGGCTTCTAAGAAGAGAGAGTCTAGTACACACTGTTTGATTCAACTCTGAGATAGATACTGTGAATGCCTTTCTCCCCAGAACTTTGGTGTGACTGTGAAACTTTTGTGTGAGCTTATTGCAATCACCTTTTTGCCTCTTCCTCCAAGGGGTCATTTTCATAGAGGACTATGACTGACAAGGTTTCAACAACCCCCATTAGAGTTCATGGTAAGTCTTAATTATTTTCCTCAGGGGCGTTCACAGTGAACAGTTTATTATTGTAAATTTTCCTCCAAGACGCTAAAAAATTACAAGCCCATCAACCCTTGCAAATCTTCCGAGCTTGTGGAATTTTCATCGGCCTTCTCCAAATCTGCCACTGCAAGAGCAGAGATGCACGTGAGTGGGGAAGGTGACCACACTCTGGAGAAGCATGCTGCTTTCCTGGCAGGTGTTTTTTGTTTTTTATGGATGTGGTTTCTTTGTATGGTATGACATGTATAAATATTATGTTTGCCCTTTGAAATCCCATCCCAGTAAACAGTGGAGGGGGGAAGTAAAATTCTATGCCCTTCTGATTCCAATTTCAAGTCTTAACGAAAGAAGTATTAATGGTTAATAAGGCTAGCTTTGGAATATTTTGAATCAGCAAAACCTATTTGGTCTTTTTTCTTTTAGAACGCTGGAAATATATACTTCCTTGGTCTAATAAAAGACAAAGGGAGGCCGGGCGCGGTGGCTCACGCCTGTAATCCTAGCACTCTGGGAGGCCGAGGCGGACAGATTGCTCAAGGTCAGGAGTTCGAAACCAGCCTGAGCAAGAGTGAGACCCCCGTCTCTACTAAAAATAGAAACAAATTAATTGGTCAACTAAAAATATATAGAAAATATTAGCTGGGCATGGTGGCGCATGCCTGTAGTCCCAGCTACTCGGGAGGCTAAGGCAGGAGAATCGCTTGAGCCCAGGAGTCTGAGGTTGCTGTGAGATAGGCTGATGCCACGGCACTCTAGCCCGGGCAACAAAGTGAGACTCTGTCTCAAAAAAAAAAAAAAAAAAAAAGAGAAAGGGATTGTTTTCTGGAATAAAGGCCATTAAAAGGAGCAAAAATAGGTATCATAATAAAGAGAGACCTTTCACAAAATTTTGGGAAAAATGTACTTGAAAAAAAAATTTTTTTGAGATTGATTTGCTGAGTTTCTTTTAAATCTTTCATCAAACAGTAGTTAAAAGATAAGAAAGAAAATCCTTAAACATCATGGGGTATTGTGAGTACCACACAGTATACTTTCAAAGACTTAAAATAGATACCCTGTGTTGTCTGGTCAGGTTGTGTCAAAATGTTTGGTCACGCACTATTGGAAGAGCCTGCTAAGCTAGGTTCTCAGCATGGAACTCTGCATTACTTGATTGGGAAAGGGAACCAATTATTTATATTTATAACTTTTTACGATCATCAAATACACATTTCTTATGGAATATGAGACATGCAGAAGAATAAAAGAAAGTAAAAGTCACCTGTAATCTGATCTCCCAGAAATAATTACTGTTGAAGCTTTGTTGTATCTTTTCTAGCACTTTGCGTTAATCTTTCTGGCTTCCTTTGTATGTTGAGTTCATATTGTCCACATAATTCTAGCTCCTCTTATTTTTTAAACTAACAAAAATGAGCTCCTATTTTATTAAAAATTAATACAAATATAATATTAGTGGCTACATTAATATTTTATTATAGAGTACCACAATTTATTAAATTGTCCTCCTTTTCTTAGGCAAAATTAGCATTTTATTGAGTGCCTATTTGTGTGCCAGATATTTTACGTGTTTTCATAATAACCCTATGATGTTGATATCTCCACTCGGCAGATGAGAAAACTGAAGTTCAGAGAAGTTAGGAAACCTATTTGAGGCAACACATCTTATAAGGGTAATTAGTTGAAATTCAGTCTCAAATTAGAAAGTAGGGCCCAGGCTTTTCTTCTACACCATGTTGCCTCCCAGTTTTTTATTCGTTTGGGGGAGCTGAAGATACACAGCACTGGTCCTTAGAAAAATTTGGAAGTTTGGCTTTCACTATGTTCCTAAAATTCTCCTTCTTAGCCTTTTTCCTCGGTGTATTCTCTCACCATACCAAATGTGTTAGTTCTTTCCTTTCTTGGCCCAGACAGTGTCCAAATACTGGGGGTGGGGAGCAGGGGGACTGTAAAGAGAGGGCAAAGGTGACACTAAGCTTATTCTCATTGGGTCATCTTCTCTTCCTCTGGCACCCTGGCATCAGTTCCAACCCCCCATCCAATCCCTGAGCACCAGGTTTTTGGACTCATCTTGTAAGTGTGGGAAGGGCTCAGAGAATTCAGGCTCTTTGGAAATCGAGGACTTATCTTTTTGTCAATGATGTGTGTATGGGACAAAGATAGGGAAAGAGTAAATCTAAATCACATAGTATCAGGGAAAACTATCCACACTAGGGCTGATTGTAGACTCAAAGAGCTACCAGAGATAAAAGAAACAAATACCTAAGAATCTGGTTTGCTTATATAAAGCTAGTGTCATTTGGATGGATTTGTGTAAATTTCTATGGAGTACTATAATTATACATATTAAATATGTGCCAGATTTATTTGATATAACAGTTAACAAGATTGCCTGATTTCATCTTATAAAAAAAATAAGGACACTCGGCTTCTGTATCTTGTAAGATAGGCATATTAAAGAAGGCAAGACTGAGCAAAGAAGAGAATACTGAATGTGGACCTGGAAGTCTGGGGGTACAGACACATATTGCCAGCAGTGTGATCGGAGGTAACTTCACTTCTTAAGAGATTCTTTTTTCTCACCTACAAAATGGCAACACGGTTCCTACCATCAGGGGTTCTTGGGGGAGATCGTGAGTCAAAGATATGCTCCTTCATTGTCAATGCTGCAGAGGACGCAATGTCACACACTGCAGGTGGTCCACATTCCAGAGGTCAGTGATCAATATTTTCAGAGCACTGCTGTGAGTGAGGAACTGTGAGTGCCATGGATCTGGTGGCAGGTGATACTGGTAGGCTCTCTCCTCTTAGGGAACTTGCATTCCAAAGGGAGGGGGCTGACAGTACTCACTGATGTCAAGCAAATGCCAGGGGAATCAGTAAAGCTCCATGTTAAATGTCTATAAATTGTAAATCATCCAGAGCACTATGAAAAAGAAGAACTTTAATGATAAAATTTTAAAAGATGGCTCACATACCTGCCATCCATCTCGGATCTTCTGATTGAAGATTCCATATTCGTATCGGATGCCATATCCATAGGCTGCAAGTCCCAGGGTTGCCATGGAATCCAAAAAGCAGGCTAAATTCAACAGAGCACAGGCAAGAGGCAGAGTCATTAAGCTTAGTTAAAATTTCCAGTCTCTCCCTAAAAACCATGGCAGCCACAAAACATTTTTCTATGAGAAACCGTATTTATATTTCAAAGTGCAGAGATTGCCACACAATGGATATTGATGTTTTAAAATAACATTCTTCCAATTATAAAATACCACAGAAAAGTTAGAAAATACAAAAATGTATAAGGAAGGAAATAAATATCTATTACCTCGCCATCTCACACAACCCCTGTGTACATGCTGGCATTTTGTTTGAGAACAGATAAGAAAGCCAACTTGCATACGATATGTATTATTGTCCCCCACCCTGCCCTTTCTAAAGGAAGCTGTCTCCATGGCCCCCTGCTTGAAAAGACAGCCCCAGAAGAGCATAACTTACATACGACCCATTCAGTTCTAGCACATGACTGAACAGCTTGGTATCCATGGTCGACTCTTTCTTCCTGGCTAATGGAATTCCACTGTCCAGATATCAGGTGCCCACTTGCTTCAGGGAGGCTGGACCAGGAAGTGAATCTTCTTGGATTGGACTAATACTCCAAGCCAATCATAGTACTTCTATTTCCTTCAGCCACAATTGGTTTGGGCATGGGCATACAATGACATTTAATCCAATAAGAGGTGCTAGGAGGTCGGCTGGGTGCAGAAGCCTTCCAGGAAAGTTTCCCTGCTGCCACCATCTTTTCTCCATGAGGGAAAAGCCAAAAGGATGACAGAGATCTAATAGTGCTGCTGAATAAACTAGTCTTAGAATGGCCCAACCTCTGGAATCTTATTCTGTGATAACACATGAACTTATTGGTTTGACTTTTTTTTTTTTTTTTGCTAGTTTTCTGTTACTTGATGACAGAGCATCTGATCCAGAACAGCCAACCTCGAGTCTAAGTGGGGATCTAGCTTGTGGCTGGTGCAAACTAAGGGGTTACTCTAATTAGACAGTCCCTCTTAGGCATTTGAACTGACAAATACACGGAGAATGAGGAAATGTATAGTAGGAATTAAAACTGAAAATAAGATCGAAAACAGTAGACAAAACAGGAAGGAACTGAGTTAGGTTCCTGGTGCAGCCCTGAAATAGAGATCCTCAAACACAAATGGAGGAGGCCCTTGAGTTATTCTAGTCTCTCCAGTCTCTGTGCCCGTGTGGCCTGGCTCGACACCAGTTCTGCTCTCTTGAGTGGTGGCTCTTGGGCTTTTCCTGAGCCCTGATCAGATTATCTTAGAGCCTGACCAGAATGGGGTCCCAACCTAGACGAGATCACCTAACGAGAATTCTCAGCTCCGTTCATCAATTCACTACTGGGTCTTACTCATCAGCTGAAGGGGCAAGGTCATTAGTGTCACATACAGAGTGAGGTTAACCTAGCTAACAAATATTGAGGGTCTCGGGTTTCACATAAAAGCAAGGCAGGGTGGTTCTCATTCTTAGATGTAGATTCCATTGGCACTGCTGGTCTTCCTTCAGTCCCATGGAAAGTCTACTAAATTGTCTGATGATTGACTTCCCAAGATGATGGCAAGTGTCCCACAGGCAGTGTTTTGTTTTGTTTTGCTTATTACTAATGGCAATGTTAAAGCACACTGCAACTAAAGTAGTAAGGATTCAGAAAAATGAAACAGAGGCAAATGGTTTTTTAGTAACTTGAAAGTGTGTACAAAATCATGAGATTTTTGAACCATTTCTAAAAAAAGAACTAGATAATTATTTTTCGTAAAGTACAATCTGATATATGTGGCAGCACATTTTTGTTATTAAATTTAAATTTCACAAGTAATACATTCTTCCTTAAAAAACTGAAATGTTACAGACAGACCAAAAAAATTAAAATGCTAAGCATCTCCTTTGATTACAACCCCAATTCTGGAGTACTCTCTAGATGGGGTCATTTAGAGCCATTTAGTATTTAAAATTCCAGAAGTTTTTCTTTATGAGTGTGTATATATATATATATATATACACATATATAAATGTATTTACACATACACTCAAAAATATTTAATTTTTAAAAACATAAATAGTATCACACTGTATGGCTTTAGCAATTAGATTACTTTTAATATTTTGCTTATACAAACAACACTGTAACATTTTTTTTTTCACTTGTCTCCTTATATACATGTTTGATTGCTTCCATAGGCTAGATATTAAGAAGCAGAATTGTTTGGCTATAGGGATGTGTACTTTTAAATTAATGGAGCTGGTATTATATTTTCAGTGTTTTCCTCTATATTTGCTGAAAAGCCAATCCCTGGATAAAACAAAAAACTCAAATTGCATCTAAACGCAAAAAGGATATTAATTAACTAAATCATACCAATAATATTAGTGTATCATTGCCCACTAGTCAAAGCAAAAGCAAGCTGTCAGGTGCATAAATGCAAGATAATGTTTGAACAACTTAGGTCAGACCACGCAAAGTGTGTGAGCTGAGCAGCTGTGAACAAATAATGGTGAAGTAAAGGGGCCACTTTGGAAACCCTTAAGTGCACAGGAAGGATCTGGTTAACTTTGAGTTTTAAGCAACATCTCCAAGGGTTTTAAGCAACGTCCCTTTTGTTCAAGTTCCCTTCTCTAGTGTTTGTCTAGAGTTAACCAAACCACAGTGAAAACTCAGAACAAATACATCTACAAGAAGGTTATACCTTGCACTTCTTCTAGGAAGCCCGTCTAGCTCTTGTAAGTGTGGTCATGCCTGGCATCTGAGAAGACATCAATTGGCCAGCTAATATAACACATTCACGATGTCACTTACCAGCAAGCCTCCCAAGACCTCCATTGCCAAGTCCAGCATCTTCTTCAATTTCTTCTAACTCCTCCATATCCAATCCAAGCTGGCAAGGCAAGGAAAACAATATTGTAAGCAGATACAAATGCAGGCCCTTTCAGAGGTGACAGCCATTTCCCACAGCTCTAGGTCAGGCACTCAAGTTTATCTGTGTACTCAATCTAGTACCAGCTCCCTAGTGGCTTGTGCTGGCATTAGGTGCTGACTGCAGACACTGGCAACTGCGGGCACCAACTGTACTAGACGGTGCAGTCACAGCATGGAGAAGAGCGTGGGCTCTAAGTGTCCACTACAGACTCTGTTACTTCCTTGCTGCATGACCCTGGGCAAGCTATTACATCTCTCATGTCTCTTCTTTGAAAAATGTGGAGGATGACAGTACTTACCTCATTACGGGTTGTAGTGAATTAAATGAGATTATAAAAACAAAGCATGCAGAACTATTCCTGGGCAGATATTCCTCCAGAAATGATAGCTATTATTATTTAAAAAAAATTTTTTTTGTGTGTTTTAGAACTAGTCTAGTACAAAGCTGACCTTAACTGGACTGAGAGACTTTAAAAATGACCAAAAAGTATGAGGCCAGATTTAGTCACATGAACTAAAGTTCATCTTTTCATGACCACAGCATATTTACTCAGTAGGGTCAAAAGTTGTTGGGCCGAAACTAGTTAGTGAATCATTCTGCCCCTGAGATCTGGGGCCTGGCAGCAGTCAGGGAAACCTCAGTCCTATAGTCCAGCTGGATAGGGCTAAAATCCTCTACTTCTCTCTAGGCTGGAGAAGAGGCTGTGGGAGGCCAAGCAGCATCTGTGAACTTGGGGATGGATGGGCTGGATGGAAAGGGCCAGCCAGCCCCTTGCCCCAGAGGGCTGGAGATCTCACAGCAGAGTCCACCGGTACCACTGCTGGACCCATCACAGAGTTCTGCAGCCCTCAAGGTCACTTTGGATTGCTCATCTTACAATGGGGAAATTGGTCAGCTAAATCACATGACCTATTCCATGTTGACTAGATGCTGATCTAGCCTATGCGTGGTGTGGCTAAAGGACGGTTTGTTGTGAAATGACTGGGTTCTTATCTGAAAATTAGGCGATCTATGACCCTGGATATTTTTTTTAATGGAAACATAAAGCATGCATTTGAAAACAAAAGCGTAAGATGTAATGGCGCTTGACGTGGATGCCCCAGTTTCCATGGAGCCACTTATTTGGATCCCTACCTTTATGCCAAAACTTGCTTTCTCACATACATCCTCATAACTAAATCTTACAAGAGTTCAAACCTGGCTTTGTTTCTGTTCACTGTTAAAAGGGCTTTCAGATTTGCTTTCTGGTGGCTAGAGCTTACTGGGGTCCTTGTGTAAGCCAGCTGCTAGCATTAACACTCAGGATTTTTTAAATTCTAAAAATGTACGTCTAAAGTGTAATTATAAACTTTGAGCAGGGAAAAACAGATCACTTCATCCCACCTGGTTATATGCTACTCCAAGGGAGGTATATTATTTTCAGCTGACATTAGGGGAAGAAAAGAAAAGGGACATCAAACAGAGCTGCAAGGATTCTCTCACAGGAAAAACCCTAACCGATCCACATGAAGGACACTCGAGGGGACAATCCCATGTCAAGGAAAAGGAATAGTCTGAACAGCATCTCATTTAGAAAGAGATCGGAGCCCAAAGTAAAGCTTTTAATTCTGATAGCAGGAGACTCAAGTACTTTTCAGTACTTGTTCAGATGCTATTGTCTAAAATGTAATTTGTTGGAGAATGCTGTCAAAGACTTTGATTGCAAAAGAAAATTATCATGAGTTATAACCAGTTCTCTAACTTCTTTTTCTGGTTGTTTCTCTTACACCAGAGATAACCAGTCATGTACATTTCCAATAGGTTACAATAGCCATGTCTACAGAGGCAATTTTTCACTTTTATGTTATTGTGCTACATCCCTGAGGTTCCTGAAATGAACTTGAAATTTAAAGGGAGAGGATGAGACAAATATGGAACAGTGTACCTGGTAAATGGCCTCATCACAGGCATTTTGCAGGCCAAGGTTGATCATGGTGTTCTGTAACGTCCGGCCCATGTAAAATTCCAAGGAGAGATAATAAACCCTCTGCAATAAAGAAAAGAGGGGTCATGTTTCCTCTATGAGGGCAAATTTACTTGTCAACACAGAAACACAGAATCATGTTAGGCCACTAATAAGAAACAAGTAAGCAAGGCAACTTTATCACAGGTTCAAACAAGACTCCCATTGATTCATGAAGTGCTAAATAAAAAAAAAGTGTTACTAACAACTGGCTTTGGGAGAAACATTTTATACACTATTTTTGGCAGTATCTTGGTTCAGTATCTTTTATTCCCAGGGAGAAAAAAGCAAACCCATCCAACTAACTAGATTCAGTGTTTTGTATTTTCTTCCCCCTCCTGTTCATGAGCCTCATGAAAAAAGAATGTTTTGGACAAACAGAAGTGAGACTGCCAGAGCTCACCATTTATTCATAAAAATATTTATAGGACGCCTCGCTGGGTGTGAGTCAGGTAGGTTGACTATGACCATCCATCTCAAGTCATCCAAGAAACACAAAGATTAACTCCCACACACTCCATGGCTAGAAAATATTCCTCCTTGACTGATTACTGCAAGTAGTTTTACAATTAATTTTAGAATTAAAATTATTCTAGAAAGTCTATTTACTGGCAACAGTTTTTTCTGAAGAAGAAGACTACCTATGGTTAATTGGTATTTGTTCTTGTCGAAATAGGAATTTCTGTATTGACTTAGAAATAGTTTGCCTTTGACATGGTAAAATCCAGCTAAATACCATCAGAGTTGAAAGTGAGAGGTACAAAGGTCAGACCTTCCTAAAACCTTTTTACATACAAAGTTCACTGATTTTATTTAAAAATAGGACCAGTGAGTAGCTTCACCATTTCCTTTTACAATATCTTACTCTCCATATCAATTACCCTTTTCTTCTCTATCAGACACAAAATCAAATGACAACACTTTGTAAATATAGTCACTTCAAATTTTAGGGACCTCCTCTATTTCCATAAGATAAGAAGGACCAAAAAGAAACATATTTGGCCAATCAAATGTAAAAAATTATGAGTATTATTCAGGATAATAAAGGCCTATTATAATATTTAACATATTAATCACATATATATCAAAAATATTATTTGAAAATGTCAATTTAGATACTTTACTCATTCCCACTCTTTTATGAAACAATTGAATTTTAAATCTTCACATGGATAAACATTTATGTCATAATGGGGCATTTAGTACTTTTCCAGAGCACATCATCTTCATTTTTATTCAGGTTGTTTGAATGTTTATAACGCTATTATTAGAACCCTCACCTGCCTATTAGAAGCCTTTGTCTGACTGGAAAAAGGTACACTTCCCGGGACAGACGTAGGCCAAACAGGGACAGGGCCCCAGTTGCACCCAGGGCTGGTGCTGTCATATACGACCACTGCTGCCACAGGAAATAGTATCTTAGGCCACAGATACCCACTTATATAATATTAGCATAGCTTTTTTTCATTCTTCCCTACGTATATTTTCATTATCTCTATAATGTACCATAATGTATTGCCTTTTTCTTTTTAGTGATCTATAAAAAGCCTGTTTATAAATACATACAGTATATATCCAACACTTGGTCTTCCTTAAAAAATTTTGGTTGCTCAGAATTAAATAAATGAGAGAGCACCTCCTTGCATGACAGACTGTATAAGGACAGGAATTTAAGGTGATTTCCTATTTTTTCACAAATAAATAAAGGAGAACCTCATCTTATATTTCTGCATATACAAGACTTTGAAAAATAGATCTCTGCCATACTCTTGGTGGTCTCTAAATATTTATAACCTATGCCTAATAATAAAATATTTAAGCACTTCCAATATATCTTATAAATTATATAAATATATTACAATTACTACTATTTTATGTGTATTATACAAAAAGTACACATTTTCAAAAGGCTTGTAAAGATAAAATAAAGAAGATATAACAATAACAGATATTTTAAAAATATTTTCTATGTTACTCTCAGCATTAATCAGAGGACCTGGGTGCTTCTGGAAAGATGTATGGAACAGGTGTTAACAAGGCTGAAACTTGCAGGACAGGCAAGAGTGGGGCATAGAAACACGCAGCGGGAAGGGCATTGCAAGTGAAGCAGGGGCCCAGAAGAGGGGATTGGTTTGATGGGAGAGCAGGGTAGGCACAGGAGGGTAATGGAAGATAAGATGGGAGGAACAGGTTCACTTGGACTGAGAGGGATTTTAAATGCTCAATTTAGGACTACGGCAGGCAAAGGGAGCCAATGATAACTGAGCACAGAACGAGATGTGTTGCTTTAGGAAGCTTTATTGGACTACAGTACATAGAATGAGATGGGATAGCACACTCAAATACCTTCAGGAGCCAGGCAGAGAAAATAAATGTGTAATGAAGGCCACGTAAAACAATGAGGAGCACTGAGCCAAGAATTGGATTATGTAAGTCCTGCCTAAGGCCCTGAAAATCACACCGCTTAAAGATGTTTTATTGGCCAACAAAATATGCCTGCTATCCATAGTCATGCGCAGGCTGCCAGTTTTACCACTTCTGGAAGCAAGGTAACCACTTAGAAGTCTGCTGCAACAGAGCGGTAGCCAGGGCCTCAACTAGGCAGAAAGTGAGAATGGAGAAGAATAGGTCATTTCAAGGGAAGCTGCAGAAATCAACAGAATTTGGCAACCTACTGAATGGGGAATACAGGAGGAAATCAAAGGTGGGACTAAAGTTTTGGGTTTACGTGACTCTCAAGATGGCAATGGCATTAAAATTAGAAACACAGAAGATAGGACAGGATTGGAAAGAATAATGATTTGAGTTTTTAACATGTTAAGTTTGAGGAAATAGGAGACCTAGGTATGTTCCCTAAGCACCTGAAAATCTAGGAATGGAGTTTGAAAAAGATTTCAGACTAGAGATCCGGATTTGGGATTCATCTGTACAGTTACTAGAGGGAAGGGAGGTGGGAAAGAAGTTTGGGCACACCTACTGGCTCCCCTTCCTGCTCTATGAGGGCAGGAACCATCCTGTTTAGATGAACAACTGTGAAAGATACTTTATTAACACTTGTGGAAACAAAATATGCTCACCGTTGTATTTCCAGTGTATCATTGTTAAAATATCTGGCTTACACCTGTGCTCAAGCAGGAAGGGGAAGTCCTGAGAAGAAACTAGCTGGATAACTAGGAAAACCATGAAGTACCAGGTAAGCCACTGGAGGAGAAACATACAAGGCTCTGTAGTGCTCTATGGTGCTAAATGCTACAGAGGTAGGGGTGTGTATGTGTGTGTTCCTAAAATATGCTCATCATTCTACTCTTCAACTTAAAATATTTTTTAAATAATTTTTTTTTCTTTTTGAGACAGGGTCTAGTTCCATTGCTAGGCTGGAGTGCAGTGGCCTCATCATAGCTCAGTGCAGCCTTGAACTCCTGGGCTCAAGCCATCCTCCGGCCTCAGCCTCCCCCAAAGTGCTCAGACTACAGACACGAGCCACTGCACCCAGCAAAAATAATTTTTTCTTTTGAGAGAGCTTTTCACTCTGTTGCCCAGGCTAGAGAGCAGTAGCATGATCATAGATCACTGCAACTGCAAACTCCTGGGCTCACGTGATCCTCATGCCTCACTCTCCCCAGTAGCTGGGACAACAGGCACACTCCACCATACCTGGCTAATTTTTTTATTTTTCCTTTCTTTCATTTTTTTTTTTTTGGTAGAGATGGGCTCTCATGCTTGCTGAGGATGTCTTGAACGGCTGGCCTCAAGTGATCCACCTCAGCCTCTCAAAGGGCTAGGATTATAGGTGTGAGCCACCATGCCTGGCTAAAAATAATTTTTAATTCGAGAGGCAATATGGTGTACTTCCCTTTTGTGCAAATAAAAAAAGATACAGTAAATATATGTATACTCGAAGTGTTTTCTAAGGATACATTTAGATTTCTAAGGATACATTTTAGTGGTTGCAATCTTGAGTAGAGGCCTAGGCCTCTGGGGGGAGGGTGGGTTACTTTCCATTTGAAAAGCTTTGTTAGGGCTGCAATTTCTTCCTAGGAGAATTTACTTTCTTCTACTCTCTTAAAAATTGCCGGAGTTCTTCGGCACTGGGATTATGGACCATTTTTTCTTCACACTTGCATATTTGCAAAAACCCTAATAAATGTTTATATGCATTTCCCATCGCCTCTTTTGCTCTTTCCAATATGCCTCCACCTGGCTTTTCCAGTTTTCTCTCCCAAGACAGGCTCACACACCCACCCTCACTCCAGCTGCTGTCTCTCACCCTCACTCTGCACAAAATCCCTCTCCCTGCCATGTCCTCCCCTATCCTTTCCATCTGCCTCTTGTCCCCTTCCCTCTGTGGGCCCCAAAACTACCCTAAGGAGTTCTTCATTCCTGCCTGCATGCCAGTGGATGGAGGTGGTCCCTGAACAGCCTTCCTCAGCGCTCTGGGAGCAGTTCTCCAGGGGGCAGGAGGTCTTAGGGGAGGGTGGGGGTATGTCTCCAGGGGGTAGGAGTCCAGGGCACTGCCTGGTCTTAGCCTTCATCCCGCAGGAATTAAGGAAGTGCAGGAGCGCCACATCCCACCCTTCAGAGCTCTGTGCTTGGGGTGGCACCCTACCTCTCCCTCTGCACCACACTTATGCAGTCCCTCCGCAAAGCCTGGGAGTTATTACCATTAGATAAATCTATATTTGTCTCCTTTCCCTAAACACCAGGCTCCACCAGGGCAGGACTTTTGCATGTTTTGTTCAGGGCTGAATGTCAGGAGCTGAGAACGGTGCCTGACACACAGGTCAAGAAGCTCCTGTCACCTCTTGATTAAATGCTGAAAGCAGATGCTCCAGAAAAGTTTGGGAAGTGGTCAGGCGCGGGAGGCAAGGCTTTTGCTCTCCAGGCGTCTCCAGCGGCGGACGGCACAGTAGTTTGGGTGGGGCGCTGGGGGGTAGCACCGCGGAGACGGCAGTGGGTGTCCGTGGGGTGGCCGAATCTCTCTCTGGGGCCGCCCACCCACAGCCCATGCATGTTTCCCCTGGACTTCGGGGCTTCGGAGAAGGACAGGGTGCGAGGGGTCACCAGGGGGGTCCCCCCGCCTCCACCCCTTCCCCGCGCGGCCCGCCCCGCCGGCACCTTGGGGCACTTGTCGTAGTAGTACTGCTGCGTGCGGATCCAGCGCCCCACCAGGTGGTCGCGCACCGTGTGTGCCAGCGCGAAGAAGTAGTCGCGCGGGGTGGCCACGTTGCGGTCCTTGACCAGCGTGAAGTGCAGGTGCCGATTGAAGCTCTTCTTCAGCTCGGCCACGTTCTCCACGCCCACGATGCCGCGGATGCTGATCTGCCTCCGCTTCTCCTGGTCGGTCAAGGGCTTGGCCATGGCTGCGGGCGGCGGGCGGCGGGGCCGGGGACAGCCGGACGGCCGCGCCCGCCGCCGCTTTTACGGCGCAGGAGAGTTTGGGGCCCGCCCCTCGGCCGGCACCGCCCCCGCCGCGCTCCTCCCGCCCCCCGCCTCCCCTCCCCCCGGCCGGCCGCGCGGGTGGGGGATGGGCCGGGCCCGGGACCCGCTGCGCCCCCTTGGTCGTTCACTGGGGGGCCTCGGGCAGGTCACGTAGCCGCTGGGAGGCGCCTTCCGGATCCGCCGAGTCCGGGAAGGCGGCGTCGGTCCCGCCCCCACTCTGCAGGCTGCGGCCGCGGGACGTGTGTGTGCGTGCGGAAGCACGTTCTTGGCAAACTGGAGTTTTACCGATGCTTATTTGCTATGTTTTATTATTGTTATTATTTCTCACCTGGAGTGGGGTCCACCGTCAGCACCGGAAGGGGTCGTGAGGGTCAGAAGGCTTCTCCGGCTGTCCCACCTCCCGGGCCAGTCCGTGCACGTCCCCATCCTGGATCCTCAGGGCGCCCCCGCTGCTGTCATTTATTTCTTGAGGACTCAGGGATTCGGGGTTTTTTGACTCCGAGACCCAGGCGCGCTCTGCCCGGAGCCCCCTGCCGCTTACCTGCAGCGGTGGGTTAGTAAGAACCAGGGTCGGAGACGCACGGCTTCTACCTCAGGCCCCTCCTTTAAATTACGTTTTACCCGAAGAGGGTGAGGGGAGAAAAGAGAAGCGTCTGTGTGTGGAAAATGGAAAATGAAGGGATTACTCACGGGGCCAGTTGCCCGGTTTGCAAAAAAACAAACCGGTGTGTGGTAATCTGCAGGACAGGCTAATCTTTGCTCTGTTCACCTTCAGTTTGAATGATATTTGTTGGTTTATGTGTGTATGCTTTTTAAAACTTTGGCAAAGGCAAAAACATGGCATTTTGGGATGTGGGTTTTCTTTTCTTCCTCAATAAGTAGTATTAATCTATTATTTTAGGAAGTACCCATTGCCAGAATTAATTTTTCCAGAAAAATCTTAGTACAACTGGTATTAATATACTTTAATTTTTTACCCCCTAGAGACAGGGTCTTGCTCTGTTGCCCAGGCTGGAGTGCAGTGACACAATCATAGCTCAAACTCCTGGGCTCAAGCCTCCAGCCTTGGCCTCCCAAAGTGTTGGGATTACAGATGTGAGCCACCTCACCTGGCCCTACTTTACTTTTAATCTTAATAATAAACCAAAGCTGATTATTTTTTTTCTTTTTAAATTTTAATAGGATTAGGGGTACAAGTTGAATGCTAGAACATGAATATATTGTATAGTGGTGAAGTCTAGGCTTTTAATGTACCCATCACCTGAATAGTGTACATCATACCTCATTGGTAATTTTTCATCCCATTCCCCCTCCTGACCTCCCCCATTTTGACTAAGTGTCCTCTTGTAGCCATAGTTTAGCTCCTACTTATAAATGAGAACATGCAGCACTTATTTTTTCTTCCCAGGTTATTTCACTTAGGATAATGGCCTCCAGTTCCATCCAAGTTGCTGCAAAAGACACTATTTCATTCTTTCTTGTCACTGAGTAGTACTCTATGGTGTGTGTGGTATATATATCTATATATATCAGATTTTCTTTATCCACTCATCAGTTGATTGGCACTTAGGTTGATTCCATGTCTTTGAAAAGCTGATTATTTTGAGTTGATACATTGGTGGGAAGCAGGATTATTTGATTCAGACCAAATACAGCCCTCACCAAAAAAATGAAATTTCAAATCTTATAAGTCTGGCAAAATTTCCAGACCTCATGTCTTCCTAGCTTCTGGGGTTTGTACTCTAGCCTTTGGGGCAGAGCTGAGACTGAGCTGGGCCTTATGCAATACCTGCAATCTTGATGACTTGCACAGGAAAGCATTTATAGGAGAAATGAGGATGAGGGTTTGGATCTTGATGAGGCCAGAAGTAACCCTGAATTAAGAGTGGGAGTGGAGCCCTGTCCAAATGATTGACCTTAAAGATAAATAAAGCCCCTATGGTTAAGTTTGAGGGAAGGCGGAAACAGAAGGTCTTTTGACAATTATATAGTTAAATAAAAAATGTGTTTCTTGGCCAGGCACAGAGGTGCCTGCGTGTCATCCCATCTGCTCAGGAGGCTGAGACAGGAGGATCAGTTGAACCCAGGAGTTCGTGGTTGTGGTGATCTGTGATAAGGCCACTGCACTCCAGCCTGGGCAACAGAGCAAGATCTTGTCTCAAAAAAAAAAAAAAAAAGTTTCTCTATCTGCTTTGTATGCCCTCAGGATTGTTACAGCACTAGCCAGTTTTGAGTCACTCACACATTGGTGTGAAATGGTTCAATCAGCCTTAACTGCTGGATGAAACATAGGGTGGAGCTGGGAAGAGGGAAGGCCAGGTCTGTGTGGATCTTCCTCCTCAAAGGTCTCTGAGCAGCAGAAGGCAAAGTAATGTCTGAGCACTTGGGTGGGGAGTGAGGAATTAGGGGGTACATAAGAAGAGATGTAAGATACTAAAAGCAAACTCACTTTTGTTTCTTACCTTTGCTTAAGACAGTTTCAAATAGGTGGATGCTAGATCCCGTGTCTACTTAGGTGTACTAAATTCTTGTTGGAAACCCAGGGTAATGATGAACTAATGAACATACTATTTTCTTGATACAGTATCCAGGCAGTAAGCCTGCACCCCTGAGGTGAACATCTCTCTGAGGAGAAAAACTGTGAACTCTGGAGTGTTCAAACTGTAGAATTATGGAAAGGGACCACCCAACCCCACGTTAAAGAGAACGAACCTGATGGTACTAGATGATTTAGGGGTACTCCGTAGATCCAGCCTTACATGACAATAAATCACATTGCCAGACGGTTCTTCCCTGCTCACTTCTCTTTTAGTCTTTCTGGGAAGTCATTGGTGTCAGCATGTCTTTAGTCTTTGTTAGTCTATTTTTTAACAGGATGCAGGTCTAGACTCTATACCTTCTTTAAGGTTTAGCATCTAGCTAGAATTTAATATCATTGTCTTCCATTTATGGTAAAGGACAGTTTTAAAGTTAACATTCTGATATCAACTTTGCTTTTTAAATTTTAAGAAGTTGAAATTATTTCAAGAAGAAGAGTATAGTTTGGGTGGTACATGGGTATGGCAAACGAGTGTGGTGCAGGTATACTTGAAGTTCGAGAAACTTGGTGGACTCCCAGCTTCCTTTTAAATGTTAACTTGTCATTCTGTACCAGTCTAGGGCAGTTAGGCCTCAAGAGGTTAAGTTACTTGAAAAAGAAAATTAATATCTTTAAAAACCTTTCCCTCAGCCTCTCCCTGACCAGAAACACCAAAAACTGTGGGTCCCTGAAAAATTATCCAATTTAAGTTGCTCCCATGTTTATACCAGCCTTACCCACAATGACCTGCATTATCCTGTTTCTCATCTGCTGCTCCTCCATGGCTACTGTAATGAAATGGCATTTGTGAACAGCTGAACAAACTGTCCAGACCTCACAGAACAAGTATAAGCTGCCCATTGTCAGGAAGGAATCATGAAGAAGCGTGTGAATTTGGGTCTTCAGAGAAGCAAATGCTAAGACAAGATTCAACGTGCAAGGGTTTTATGAGGGCAAATGCTTGCCAGAGAGAAAATGGGAAGGGAGCCAGATTTGCCTGGGAGAGTATCAGACTGTGATGCAAGTATGACCCAGAGCCAAGGAGGGAGGGAGGCAAGGGTAGGAGGGCGTATCGCAGGCTGCCCCGCAGTCCCAAGAAGACCTAGCAGACCCCTGGGCACCTGTGGAGCCTGTCAGCTGTCAGGAGTCCCTGGTGGTCTTCCCAGTCATTGGTGGGGGTGCCCAGTGGGAGGCATGACCTCTGCAAGTCTACCTGGAGCTCTGGGTCAGTTATGCTCCCTGCAGTTGGGGGTCTGCCAGGCCATTCAGGTGACCACCACAGAAAGATGTGATAAACAAAGCTAGGTGAATATCCACTGTAATTCAGGCTTATTGTGGTGGCAGACCACTTTCAGATTCATCAACACTGCAACTAGCGTTCTCCAGGGGCTCTAGCAGGGTTCTTCATGTGTATTATCTCATTTCATCTTCTCACCAGCTCTGTGAGGAAAATTTTTCTTCTCATTTCACAGATGAGGAAACTTGAGGCTTAAAGAAGTTAAGTAGCTTGCTCAAGATCACCTCACCAGGAAGTGATGGAAGAGGTTTTCTGATCCTTGAATATTGTATCCCCTTCCCTGAAACAGGATTTGCGATCTGTAAACCTGACTTCTGACTGCATCTCAGCTAACCTACTTACCCTGTGCACTTGGTTTGTTTTGTTCTGTTCATTGGCTTTTGGGCCTACTTCTAGTGAGATTTGCAATCCAGGGAAATGCCGGAGGACCACAGTGGCCCCACAAACAGGCCATTTACCCTCTGAAGAAGGGTGATGTAAAAGGTGACCTGAATTTTACGCTCCATGAGTGAATTTAGGTATCTTTCACTCGGTATATTTAATGTATGAATCTATCAACCAAAGTTACTACCCAGGCTCTGCTGTTTTAAATATTTAGAAAGATGACTGAGAACCTGGATTTGTTATGCTTTTGAATGCCCTTAGTATCTGCAGACAGTGTGGCTGACTGCATTGCCATCTCTATAATTGGCCATGACTGTGACCATTGGCTTGTTACCTGAGTACAGTTGGCTTGTCTTGAAACAAGCGGATGTTCTTGGCACCTTCAGGTCTTGTCCTGTTTGATTTGCTCACTGATGTAGTAGTTTGGCTTGTTAGGCGTGGTCCAGTGGGAGTTCCTAAAAAGCTGGAAATATTTACAACCCATCTTCTTCCTGTCTCTGATCACTGACAGTCTTAATATGCCTATGATGGAATAAGCTGAGACCAGAGAATCACTCAATGTCTTGATCTCAACTTTTGCAAAGTAAGGATAATGCTGCCTCTGTCCTTCCCACTCCACAAGATGGCTAAGTTCAAAAACCATGCGTGGAGAAGTGCTAGGAAATGTTAAACGCATCATTAAGATGTAAATGTCTGGGTTGGGATTATATTTTAAAATATTAACCAATGTTTTAATTTTCTCCTGATAGTTTGCTTTTTCTCTATCTCCCCCGAGGAGCTACTTTGGCACTCGAAATGCTTTTCATCTCTGAGGAAATCATGAGCCTTCCTGGTTTTGAACTCCAAGTTAACATTTAGGAGACACATTAAGAGTGAGGGCCAAGGTTCTGAGGCGAGTGGGGCAGTAGTGAGAAGATGACATGGGGTGGGGGAAGAGTAGAGATGTCACTGGTCTTGGAGCCAGGGGCTTGGAGCTTGCTTCCCTGCGGAGGCAGCAGAAACCCCTGGCAACTTGAGGATCTGAGAGAAGCCCAGGACTTTGATTTACCTCCTGAGAAGAGCCCAGGTTGATTTCAGGACCCCAGGGAAGAAGTGGCTTCTTGGAGGGTCTCAGCAGTCAGGTTCTGGCAAGTTCACTAAGGCTCGCATCCCCAGGGAGGCTCTGGGCAGCCATTGGCTGAAGACGGAGTGCTGAAGACTGATTCAGAGAATACGGAAGGGGAGTGGTATCAAGGCTAGAGGCTTCCCACCCCCACCCCTGCTGCTGGTGCCTCAGCACTAGGGAACCCCTGGTGAGTGGTCCCCAACTGAGTGGACTAATTGAGATTAAGTTTTCCCTGTGGAGGAATAAGAGCTCATGTTGGAAATTAAACTGATAAAAAATTATAAAGCTGCACTTTTTGCACACCGAGTTTATATACTGTTTGTATTTGCTTTACCGTCTGGTATTATTACCAATGCAATAAGACGTGTCTCAGAAAAAGCTTTCAACTTTGTATGAGAATGAATGAGGAGAATCACTTGGAAAATTTTGAAAAGAGAGATCAAAAAATCCTGACCAAGAAAAGGAAGTGAAAACTGTGCTAAGCACAGGGTTTCAGCAGATATTTGTGATGCAACATGCACAAGGGACTGTCTCCTTGTCGTCTTGTCTCAGAGCCTTTGTTATGCAAACCCCCAGTTGAGCCCACATTTTGGCTTGTCCTTTGTACGTGATTGATTAATTGTTGGCATTTAGCCATACAAAATCTACAGGCTCCTATACAAATATTATTGGTTTTTAGAATTTTTTTTCCTTAAGAGGGTAAATCTGAGAAATCACAAACCCCAGGGTTCACGAATGCCAAATATTTTAATTTCTCTGAGCTGTTTAATTATCCATTGTCAACCAAAATAAAATTTTAAGGCTCCCCCCCACCGACTGACTGAATGGACCCCCTCGTGGCCAAAGGAATATCCTAAAATTGTCTGCCAGGAGGAGGAAGGTCAGACATGCCTCATCATGCCCCCCTCCCTTCTTGGAGTCCTTTGTGACCCATTGACAGGCCTACGGGTATGCAAGACAAACCTGCAGGTCCTCGATTTGCATAACAAATCTATGTCCAGTGGCTTATCTCTGATAACCATTCCTTATGTTAAAACATTCCAAGCCTCTAGACAAAGCTTCATGTCTTTAACCAATTACAAGCCAAAGAATCTTTAAACCCACCTATAACCTGTAA
>CAUYRT010088903.1:0-13250 GCA_963574885.1 Lepilemur ruficaudatus | reverse complement strand
AACTCCTGGGCTCAAGCAATCCTCCTGCTTCAGCCTCCCGGGTAGCTGGGACTACAGGCATGCACCACTGTGCCCGGCTAACTTTTTCGATTTTTAGTTGTTTTGGCTAATTTCTTTCTATTTATAGTAGAGACGGGGTCTTGCTCTTGCTCAGGCTGGTCTCGATCTCCTGAGTTCAAGCAGTCCTCCCGCCTCGGCCTCCCATAGTGCTGGGATTACAGGCGTGAGCCCCCGCGCCTGGACTTGTTTTGTTTTTTTTACAGTGGGGTTTGCTATTTGTGTCTTTGTGATTTAAATTTGCAATTACCTAATGACTAGTGATGTTGAGCATCTTTTCTTGTGCTTATTTGCCATCCACATTTCTTGGGTACAGTGTCTGATCAAATCTGTTGCCCTCCCCTTTTTTTTTTTTTCTTTTTTTTTTTTTTAGACAGAGTGTCACTTTGTTGCCTGGGCTAGAGTGCCGTGGCGTCAGCCTAGCTCACTGCAACCTCAAACTCCTGGGCTGAAGCAATCCTCCTGCCTCAGCCTCCTGAGTAGCTGGGACTACAGGCATGCGCCACCATGCCCGGCTAATTTTTTTCTATATATATTTAGTTGGCCAATTAATTTCTTTCTATTATTAGTAGAGACGGGGTCTCGCTCTTGCTCAAGCTGGTTTCAAACTCCTGACCTTGAGCGATCCACCCGCCTCGGCCTCCCACAGTGCTAGGATTACAGGCGTGAGCCACCGCGCCCGGCCTCCTCCCCTTTTTTTATTATTGAGCTTTAATAGTTCTTTTTAAAATTCTAGATAGAAATCATTTATCAAATATGTCATATGTAAATATTTTCTCCCAGTATGTGTCTTGTCTTTAATTTTACAGTGTTTTTTAAATAAGAGGAGAAATTTTTAATTTTGATTAAAGTCCAATCTATCAATTTGTCCTTTGTAGATTGTGTTTTTAGTGTAGTATTTTTAAAATCAATTGGTCACAGAGATTTTCTTCCAGGAGTTTTATAGTTTCAGATTTTACATTTAGGCCTATAATCCATTTTGAGTTAATATTTGTATATGGTACAAAAATTTGTATGTTGTACTTTAGGTATGGCTCAAAGTTCATTTTTTTTTTTTTTTGCATATAGATATTCACTTGTTCCAACAGTATGTATTAAGAAGACTACTATTTGTTTTCACCAAATTGCCTTGGCAACTTTGTCAAAGATCATTTGTCCACACATTTGTGGTTCTATTTCTAGACTGTCTATTGTGTTCCATTGATTTATTTGTTGATCTTTATGCTAATATGCTGTCTTGATTACTGTAGCTTTATAATGTCATAAAATCATGTGGTATTTATCCATCTTCTGACCTCTTTTTAAAAATTATTTTGGCTACTTTAGGTCCTTTACATTTTCATATCAATTATAAAATAAGTTTGTCAACTTCTCCAAAAATTCTTCCTGGGATTTTGATTAGGATTGTATGGAATTTATAGCTCAATTTTGTGATAATTGCTATCTTAACAATACTAGTCTTTTGAACAATGAACCATGGAATAGCTATTAGTTAAGTTTTCTTTCATTTTTCTTGGTGATATTTTCTAGTTGTCAGTTACAAATCATGGACATCTTTCGTCAGATACTGAACATCTTTTGTCTTACTATACTAAGTAGTTCATATTTTTAATGCTATTGTTAATAGTGTTGTTTTACATTTCAATTTCTTATTGATTTTATTTATAAATACAGTTGATTTTTATCTTGTATCTTGCAAATTTGGGGTCTCACTATGTTGCCCAGCCTAGTCTTGAGCTCCTGCGCTCAAGTGATCCTCTTACCTCAGCCTCCCAAGTAGCTGGGATTATAGGTACGTGCCTGGCTGATACAAAATACTTTGCAATGAATATTACATTTTCATATACTGCATATAGGCCAGATTGAATTAAGCCAAGGTGTAAGTCAGATAATGGGTGGCAGCTTTTCCTCATCTGCAGTACTAGTTTCCAAACTGGACATTTTTTTTTTAAGTAGACTATTAAAAGTATGCAGTGTGAAAGAGCAGCTGAGGATCTCAATGTAATTATTAGCCTGAAATTAATTGATGGCAACTCTGCTTGATTTCTCAGAGATTTGAAGCCTTGCATCCTTGGTGTGGAAGCAGCTCTGGCTGAGATCTGGTTCTTTGGAAGTAGACAAGGTATCGTGTTGATTGGATAGTGGTTGCATCTTCAAGTTCCCCTTTAAGAGCACTTAACTGACACATACAGCAGTAATTATACTCCAGGCATGGTTTTCAGGGTTTTATGCTCTGGGCCTGGCTCTTTTTGTATAAAATGGGAATAATAGTACTAATAATGGCCTCCTGCTAGGGTTGCTGGAGGGATTACACGTGGTTAACTTATCTAGTGTGGTCATGCAGTGGTGGGGTCAGATCTGGCTCTTAGCTCTGTGCCAGGCCGTTTCTCTAGAATAAAGAGCTCTCCTTTCTCAGCTTCCCCTCTGCCTTCTGGTCTTCTTCCCCAGGTCTTCTAGTTTGCCGCAGACACTGATAGAGGTGCGGGGTGATGAAAAAGTCCCATTTGACACCTTTTTTAGTGAACTACAAGATTTATAGCACTTTTTAGGCAATTTTACTTTGTAGTGCTGACAACGTTTTGCCAATCTTCATTTAAATATTGATTTAATACCTCTTCAAGAATTCAAAACCTTATGAGGAGGGCCAGAGTGTTTGAGAGCGAGAAGGAGGAAGAGGAGGAGGAAGAGGCTGAGGAAAGAGAAGAGGAGAGGAGAGAAGGAGGGAGGGAGGAAGGTTGGGGTGGGGAGAGAGGGGGAGAAAGAGAAGGAGAGAGAGAAAAAAGAGACAAGAAATATGAAACTAAAGAAACTAAGAAGAGGGAAACCTTCTACCTTTTTCTTGTCCTCTAACCTGAAAACAGAATTTGAAATTTGGAGGTAGCAAAAGAATTTTCCCCAATTTAGCTTTATTTGAATCAATTTTAACATTTGCATTTTTCCAAATGAACTCTCTGGGGTAACAGTTGACAGCATATTGATTACTGTATAGGCTAGTTTTAAAGGTCAAGAAACAAAATAACCAACATCAAAACGACATGTCATTCAGTGTAAGCTACCTCCTCTGTTCATGCCTCCTAATGTGCATGTCCTCAGGGACACTGATTTTCTTCCTGGGAAACAGGCAGGACCCCGTCTGTCCAATGCCCAGTGCCACCCGGACCTGTAGCACTGCGTCACTGCTGTGACTGGTTCCCGTGACTGCCCTGGGCCAGGCCTGATTTGGATCTCCCACAGGTTCAGGGTTCCTTGTGTCCCCCTCTCTTTATGAATTCAGTGCTTTCATATCAAGCCCCTAGTTGTAGGGTTTTACTTACACACCAGCACTTCCCCTATTAATTATAAAGACACCAGGGAAAACTATTATCAGGCTACAGCTTTTTCACTTTTTCTTGGGCTTTCAGGGAACTCATGTACCTTCCCAAATGTCTAGAGCCTTTACCCAGATCTGTCCTTTCCAGAGTACCCAAGCTCTGAAGTGACAACTCACAACACACTAACTCCATTTAAAAGTCCCATTCCTGGTGTCTTCAGCTATTGCTTTCCCAAATTTATTGTCTTCTTAAGTAGTTTTAGTACTCTCTCTCGCCTTACTTCTTGAGGACAGGGGAGAGGGGTTCCGCTGTACAAGTAATACATCTTCATTTTAGTTAAGCCAGAAAATTCAGATAAGCAAATAGAGAAATATTAGAATCATCTTTAATCCAACCATCCAGAGTCAACGTGCTTGTGTGATTTTAATGGCTATCCTCATAGTGTTTGCCCATGGGTACATATTTTTTTCAGCAATTGAATCGCTTAGCACAGTACAATCTTATAGCCTTTTGTATTTAGATTTTTCAGAGTTTATAATCTTCTACAACATCAGTCTTAATGGTCTATGACAGAGGTGTGCTTTCATTTATTTAACAAATCTGCTGCTGTTCACAGGTCTCATTCCAGGAGGATATTCATGCAGAAGATGAGTGGACACCAATGAGACACTGAGAAGAAGGGGCCCCTGGTGTGGCATTTGGCTGTCTCTTGACGTCGCAGGGGCAAGCGTGCTTTTGTGGACAAGTATGGGATAGCTGGATTCTATTATGTGGAGGCTTCTTTGAAATTGTGGATTTCCACTTATGGAACAAGTGATGTCATTATACCAAAGTGTGTAAATATCACATCAAAACCTTCTTGAGGTATTTGCCATATCGCAATGTGTTTATTTCAAAGTGATATTAGGGCACAATAATAAAGCATACTTTTGATGACATATGATGAGACAAATCATTTATTTGTGTGAAACATCTTGCAAAGACAATACAAATTAAATAATATTTAGTTCTATACATAATAGATAAGGATTTCTTCATACTAACTGGGGTGCAAAAATATATCATTAGGTGTCATCACTTGTAAAGGGCAGCAAGTAGTGCTCTGTGTTAATATTGCAGGGTCCATCACTATTTAGACTGTGCCAGGGCCCCTGGTCTCAACTCTGGGAAAAGGTTGAGAGGAATGTGAATAGCTTTGGTCTTCAGTCCGTTGGGTTGCTTTGACGGTGCCCCAGTCCTGGCCCTATAGTTTCAAATTGAGGCAACTCTCCTGTGGCTCACTCACCCAGGGCTGGGCTGGCTACAGTGAACTTACTTCAGTGCTGCCTTCAGTATTTCTGTGCATGGCACACAGCCTCCTCGTGGGGCCATGACGCTTTCTTCTTTCTAAGATATCTCTGCCTCAGGGATGCCAAATGCGAGTAGGGTGCCACTGCCGGCTAGTCCCAGCTCCCAGAATCCATCTTTTCTTCAACTTGGACAGTTCATCCTTAGAGTCTTGTTTAGTCCCTGTCATCTAACTGAAGGTAGTTGGGGGAAAAGATTCTTCAAGCTGACTTACCTGGTGTGAAACAAAGAAATGGTGTCAACTTTCAACTAGGAGCAGGAAAAATATGACTCAAGACAAATGTCTGAGTGTTATTCTATAAAGAAAAGGAGACTGTTAACTTTTCTTTTGCTAAACACCCCAGTTGTCAGTGAGAAGAAACAACTTACCCTGTCACGTGTGTTACTGTGTCCAGTGTTTTTCCATCACATACAGTAACTTCTATTTGTGTAGTCTTTTCTATACCCCGAGCCAAATTCTAACTGACTTTATATTTTCATTCATTTAATTCTCATGACCCTGGTGTTAGGTATTCCGCCCCAATTATTGCAAATGATGAAACTGAGGCACTAAGAGGTTACATTATTTGCCTGGAAACACAAAGTTATTAAACTTCTATTTTGTGTAATGAAAGAAATAAAATGATAAAATTGGAAGCGTCTGGGAAAAATCTCTGCAACAAACATATCAACTGTTATTAGGTTTATATTCCACCCCAGGGCTGGTCCAAAGCACACATTTTTACTCAGCCATGATGTCAAGGGCAGCTGTAATTTTCTGTTTTAATTTTTGTTCATTCAATGCAATATGAAAATCGGGTTTCTATGTTGTTACAAAATTATAACAATAGACAATAGCCTTGAGTAATAATAAAATATCTCTTCAAAAGATTCCCGTATATCGCAGTGGTTGCCCGTGGGGCTCTCTATATTAATCCTAAATGGGAAAATTGAGGTTCAGAGTGTAGTATCACTAGCAATAGAAGGTGAAACTGAGTGAGCCCGGTGATGGCACCAAGTCACCTTCAAGTTTCCAACACTTTGGAGATCACTTCAGATCTTGGGATTCCATCATTCTTTTCAAATTACCTGACCTCTACCTGAGGACACATCATTTGAGAAAAGGAGAGATCCCCCAGGGTCAATGGTAACGTAGGGCTTTTCACCCAGCTCTGAAAACAGCAAATGGAAAGCTTAGGCACCTACAGTTGTGGTTGTTTATTGTGAGACACCTGCTCCCCTGACACCATTCTTCAGGAGGTTGAAATGCACTGGGAAAGGATGTGGCATGGGACCACGGCTGGGGCTCCGGTGGGCCCTGCCCCAGACGCTATAGCTCCACACATCATACTGTGCTCTTGGTCTGACGGGAGCCTTGAGCCAAAGCAGCTGCAAACTCCCCAAGAGCTGGAGACAAGCCCACGGGTAGAAAACCAACTCCACAGGGAGACACACCTACTAGACTGGGCTCCCAGGTGTTTGGGGACTGACATCACAAAGTCTCATACAGTTTGACTTGCTGACACAGGACTTGTCATACTATGGGGTCTCCTTAAATACTTTTGGAAAGAATTAACTGAATGGCTAGTGAAGAAAAGCAGCTGCTATAGGATCACTTGGGCACTTCCCTAATCAACGAGTCGCTCTGACCAAGCAGGTCCTTGAGGGAATCCCTGCCAAAAGTCCGGGGAATTCTTCACAGGAGGTCCTCGGGCCCCTGCCTTGGTGGGGGGAAGCTGTCGAAACCCTGACAGGAGCTCTGGAACTGCTGCTCAAACTCTAATAGGAGCATATGAGATTTTGAGACCAAGAAAAGCACAGGTTTGGATTTCAGGGCTTCCCACCCACATCTTATTGGGACAATGGGACGGGAGAAAGGTTACTATTTTTTAAGACCAGTGGTTAATTGTGGAGGGAGAAGCAGAAGATCCAATCAAGAAACGTTAAGCTGCTTGCAGTACAAGGAGCAAAAAGCCGTTGGCCTGAACCAGACCCACAGAAAGCTTGGAAGACTTTGGCGGGGGCTGGGCGGGGGCAGTCATGGAAAATAGGGAATTCATTGAAAAGTGTCCTTTTCACAACTTATTTAATAGTGATTTAACCTACAGAATGGACATGGCAAAAGCACAGCTCTTCAGTCGAGTGCCGGCTGGGTGTCTTACTGCGCTACTTTGGCTGTGGTTGCTAAGGGACACCCTTTAACTTTGTGATCTCCCCTGGATTCCCAGGTGCCCGCAGCCTCGGCAGGCAAGAGACGTTCTGTGTGCTCTGATCTAGGACTGTGCCGGGTAGTCGGGGTAGAGACAGATGAAACACTGCACGTGGTGTAGGTCTGGGGTAAAGGGCTGCCAGCTCAGGTCATGGTAAGCAATTGGTGGTCAGCAAATCAACAGGGTTTTGGTGTTTTTTCCCCCTCTGAGAGCTGGGCTTCTTGGAATTAAATTGACAATGTCACTAGACCGTTTATTAGTAAGAAAAACTAAATTTATAGGGATTTGCTGCAGTGGAGGAAAAATCCTACCTTGATAAGCTTAGCAAGTGCCTTTGGAGGAGGAAGTCAGAAGTGGGGTATTTGTAGGGCTTTAGTGTGGGGAACTGATGGGGTTGGGCAAAGTTTATAAAATAATAGTTTAGGATTGGTGGACACAGTGAAGCAAAGGTCTTGAAACAAGTCATAGTAAGTGAACTGTTGTCTGATAAACTTTGTCCAGATAAGCAAACTATTGTCTCCAATAAATTGTTTTGGAGGAATTTCCAGAAGCAAACAATGCAGCTATTTATTGGTTTATGGACATCTTTCCTGGGCAAAGGTTTCCTAGAACAAACAACAAAATCATGTCATAGATCATCCATAATCTTATAAGTCATATTACAGACAGTCTCAATTCTCATCAGTGGCTTTCCCGGAATGGCACAAGGAAAGCTCCAGATTCAGTGTCAGAAATCATGCTAGTAGCCCCTCCAAGGGCCATCTGAGGACAATGGGGATAGGAAAAAGGGATGAAGTCTTTGAGGCTCTCAGGATACAGATGGAGCACAGACGTTGGACATCTGGGAGACCACAAAGTAACCAGATGTTGGGACGGCAGTCTTGACTTTAGATTAATAAGGAACAAAGAGAAGGTGGGGAGGGAAGACCAAGGCACGTGGCATTAGAAATCTGTGAGACGTGATAAGAAACCAAAAACCAAATGTGAGAGTAAAATTTTAGTGTGACAAGACTTGGTTGTAGCATCCTCATTGAGTGAGGATTTGGACTCTGAAGCTATTTTCTTGTTAATGGTAGTTAGAAGAATTTTAGGAAGATTCTAGAGGAATCTGGAGTTAAGTTATGGTAGGACAAGACTTGGATGCCAATTTTGATTTACAGGGACAAGGCATTGGGAAGAAGAAACTAATTTCTTCCACCCGACCCATGCGTGGTTGAATGGGGTTTTTCCCTTTGCCATTGCAATGTCCCTTGGCTACTCAGATTTTTGATTCACAGTGTAAAAAAAAAAAAAAGATATTGGAGGAGACAGACCAAGACTTAGACACACAGAGAAGTATCAAACAGCTAGAGTTGTGGCTGATGCCAAAAACAAAAAAGAAAGAAGAAAGTTGAAAAATACAGCCACAGAAATAGGTGGACAGATGTCAGAAGACAGACCTGGGCACAGATTATGTGCCAGGAAAGAGTAAAAGAATAAATGACTCAGAGAGAGAAAGGCACGGATTCAAATCTCTAGGCTGACCATGAACAAAAAATAGGATCTTATTTCTTCCTCCCTTTCTCCTTCCTTCCTTATTTTCTTTCTCTTTCCATAGCTGTTGCATGTCCAGTACGCAGGGCTAGGAGCCGCAGGTGAGGGTGGTAGAATGCAGCGGTGATTATAACCTGTGGAGACTGGAATACAAGGCCATGGTGGGATGTACACATCATCCCCAAGGCTGCTTCGCTTACACAGGAAAGAGGGGAGAGCTAAGAGACTTGAAGTGAGTTGGGATGAGTCTCATGTTGTCTTCCTGGTTGATAAAGGACTAGGGACAAAGGGCCAGGAGACAATGGGGTTGGCTGAGGACTCAGACCTTCAAGGAGCTGGCAACTCTGTTAAAGGCAGTGAGTTCTATAAGGCAGGGAGCCCTCTGATTCCTCCTGTCCGTATCCACAGACTGGGCAAGGGAATGACAGGGTGAAGTTTCCCCTCCCTCTGTCCCGAGTCAGTGTTCATACCATCGAGCGTGGTCAGATTGTACCTCCTCCTGGGCACCTGCTTCTCTTTTTGCCACTCAGGGATGAATGAAGGTAGGAAGGAAATCTGAGAAACTTGTGTAACAAAAAAGTAAACCTATTACCATAAAACATCTTCATCTAAAGTGAAGAAAGGAAACTGAAAGAAACTTTCTTATGTGCCTAACTTGGTCACAGATTAAGATTCCTGTTCTAGGGGAAGAAACAATTTCATTCTCACAGAGTTGACAGTGTAACTCTCTGGGTGGAGTAGGATTTGGGGCCTTTGCAGAAGAAGCCCCAGGGGACTCTTGTGTGGTCTTGTGTGGTCCTGGGAGGAGTCCACACACTTCCGTAGCATTGGGATGGCTTTGAATGCAGGAAGCGTCTGCAAGTTCAGCCATCTGAGGAAGGTCAAGGTTTATACTCTGTCTAGATTTAGGTTTAGGAACAGGCCATGGCGAGGGCTGGGAGTCTTCAGAGGGGACATTTGTACAGCAAAAATGTAGGAAGGACATAATCTCAGAGTACACAACTGTGTTTTGAATTAAATAGAATAACTTTTCTAAAAAATGAAGTTTTTCCTGTTTGCCATGGACCAATTGCCTAAGCCCAGCCATTAAGGCCAGCTGTTAATACAATCTTTGACTTCCTGAGCAGATGACTAAGGAAGGGTTTCTGTGATCATCAGTCTTTGGGTTGGGGTGGGGATGAGGCTTACACGATCTCCCTGTCTCGGGGAAGGGATAAGTAGTATCGTTTTTGCACTTCTGGAATCTCTGGCTGACAGATGGGGTCTGAGTTCTCAACCTGCCTCCTTTGAGACATTCTTTCCTCTTCTTGGGGTGGTTGCCCTCCGGTTGTCAGAAATCTTCCTGAGCAGTACATTCCATCTATTTATGTAATAGAAACATTTGCTTTCTCGTTTTCATACCTTTCCTCTCAGTGCTGACCTCTACCTTTGGGAAGAAGAGAGATAGGTACAAAAACAAAACAAAACAACAAAACCCCCACTATAACCTTTGTTGTAGCAGCGAATTGAATTTTTAAAAAGCACTAGCTCCTGGACCCAAAAGAAGGAAATGCCAATGGTGGACTTTTCTGGCATCATTGCTTGAGGGTAAATCTTGGGACAGTGTGACATTAAATTGCCATTTAGGCAGATTTCAAGCTTCCAGCAAGGATGCAGAAGGAGTGTAGGAGGGTGAGGAGGAGGGACAGTGCATCCAAGGA
This sequence comes from Lepilemur ruficaudatus, assembly GCA_963574885.1. Taxonomy (NCBI): domain Eukaryota; kingdom Metazoa; phylum Chordata; class Mammalia; order Primates; family Lepilemuridae; genus Lepilemur; species Lepilemur ruficaudatus. The sequence goes on along the minus strand of CAUYRT010088903.1, from coordinate 3,113 downwards.
ATTAGCTGCCAGGCCTCTGTCTCTGATGAAGAGGGAAGTGGGTCTGCTGCGAGGAATCGCCAGGACACACACGGTAGGAGCGTGGCTGTGCAGGCCACGTCCCAGGGCCTGGGGCCTCTGCTGGGCCAGAGCCCCAATCTTCACTCACACAGAATGGACTTGCTGCCTCTCCTGGGCCAAAGACATTGGTGGTCTTCCCTACACTCAGAGTTCGGAACATTCCAGGCATCACAAGAGCAAAGGCATCATGTCCTCCCACACCCTGTGGTCTGGCCACTTCAAGAAGATACTGTCCCTGAAACACCTTAATATACAAATGAGTCTAAAGGGACACTCAGCACAGCAGAGTGAAAATCCAGGGAGAAGACCTCTCAAACCTGTGTTTTGGGGTGATGCTGGGCCTGCTGGAACATCACCCCCGGCCCACAGCTGGAGCAGCCTAGAGCAGAGACCATGGTATATTCAACTTTTATGTAGATGGAGCCAGGTCAGATTTCTTAGCAGAAAATTATTTAATACTTATCTACTGTACCGGTTTATTCTTGTAAGATGTTATTGATTGCTTTATACCCTATTTATCAAGGCCTTTGGAGAGATATCTCTTTCTTACACTAAGTATCAATTTTCACTTACTTGGGAAGAAAACAAGGGAAACAAAAAAGAAATAGGGCAGGTAAGTTCGGATGGGAGAAAGGAAGCAGTAGGTTTCAAGTGTTGGACAACGCTCTCTTCAAAGCAGACGTCACAGGAGGGGACCTTCAGATGCTGCCGAGAAGGAGCGTGAACCTGGGTCTGCAGAGGAGGCCTGATGAGCAGAGAAAGGCAAACTTCCTCTTCAGAGATTTGTTGTGTTTCTTGTACCTTCATGAAAGGTAAGAAGCGGCTTCTCACGCTCTGTTGCAGACCACAGACTTAGGCAATAATCATACAAAATATACATGAATCTGTCCTTTTAGAAAGATTGTAGCAATACTGAGTAAATTTCACCCCTTTACTGGCACACTTACAGCTGTATCTTCAGAAAGGTGAGTCTTTCTTAGGTCTTTTTCTATGTATTGACGTGGTCACTTTTAAAAATGTAAATGGGATATTTCTATATATAAAGACATATATATTTACAAAGAGAGCTTATCTTAGTCCATTTTCTGTTTCTTATAACAGAATACTTGAAACTGGATAATTTTTAAATAAAAGGGAGTTATTTCTTACCATTAAGGAGGCTGAGAAAGGTCCAAGGTCGAGGGGCCACATCTCATGAGGGCCTTCTTGCTGGTGGGGACTCTGCAGAGTCCTGAGGCAGTGTGGGGCATCACACGGTGCAGGGGCTGAGTGTGCAAGCTCAGGTGTCTCTTCTTATTAAGCCACCAGTCCCACTCCCATGAGAGCTCATTTACCCATTAATGGATTAATCCATTCGCATGGGCAGAGCCTTCATGGCCCAAGGCCTCACCTCTCAATACTGCCACATTGGGAATTAAATTTCAGCATGAGTTTTGGGGGGGAAAAATATTCAAACAATAGCAGAGCTAGATGGAAAATCTGCATCTTTCCCTCTAAGTATGTGTTTGAAATTGAGTTTTTAAAATTAATATATATACCTTCAAATTTTTTTTAGCAGCTGCGGACTGTACTAGAGTATGCATGAACTTTTTTTTTTTTTTTTTTTTTTTTACTATTTCTATAGGAGTAGACAATGAGCTCCTTTCCAATCTGGTATTACTGAAAATATTACTAAGACAAATAGCTTTAATACATAGATCTTTGTGCCCCTTTATTATTCCAGTTAAAGAAAAAAAATACAGGAGCTGGGTAAAATTTTAAAGTCAATATATCGTTGGAGAGCACAGTTCAATGTTACATTTGAATTGAGAACAAGAAAGAAAACACTTTATAATAAATAAATGAAAGAACTTTTAAATCGATGCAATTTCTCTAGTATGCAGAGATAAGATGCCCCAGGAAGGAGGAAATAGGGAAGAGTGAGGGAGTGAGGAAGAGACAGGTAAACCTTATGCTTCTAGAGCTCACGGGGCAAAGATATAATAACATCCTTATTAATGCTGATTTCTAAAACACAAATAACATCATCGTTTTTTAACTTTACAAAAATGGATGGGCTGCCAACATTATTTTGAAATTGTTTCCCAATTAAAGTACAGAAGTGCGTATATCCCAGAAGTCACTGTTTTCCTAAATTTGTAACCAGTTAACCCTGTGGACTGGAATAACATGGCTTCCCACTTCCCAGAGATGTATATTTCAGTGACGATTCTTATAGATTTTCCCCAGATGTCTATTTTTCACCCCAGAAAAGGAATTAGATGGTACACACTGTTTTATTACCGTCTTCCTCTTAATAACATCCCAGAAAATTTTCTGTTATAATTATAGTCTCCTACAACTTCAATTTTAATGATCTATCACATGGATGTGTCTCAGTTCATTTAACCAATCTCCTCTTGCCCACAGGTTACTAGACTTTGAGAACTTGCACCTAGACGAGGAATGGGCATCATCCGGATGTACCTGAAGAACAGCCCCTCAGTGTGCTGTTTGGTTCTCTCCTGCTGGGAAGGACACATGTGTATTTGTAATTAAATGAAGGACAGGTAGATAATGTTAAGTGGGAAATCTTCAGAATGAGCTATTTCTGCTAATGAAGCAGCGCGTACCAGCATGTGCTAAGCGACCATGATGTGTACTGAATGCAGTAAACCCTCTTGCAGGGTCTGCCCTTCTCTCAGTATATGCACTGCAGAGTGAGAGGACTGCCCTGATGAAATTGTCCTAGTTAAAGGGACCCTGGGTGAACACGGTCCTGCCTCCTTCCCCAGGGGAGCTCTCATCCAGTGATTAGTCAACAAGGGACCATAATTACCTACCCACCCTCTTCCAGTGTGGAACAACTCTCAGGTGCTATCCCAGTTCCAGGGCTCTTTTGGGAATTGGTGGAGGCCCGTGCTGGGACTTCATTGCAGCTGCTCTTCTCCTTCTGCCCCATCCTGCTGTCTTCTCTTCACTCCCCTACAGGTGCATCCCTTGAGAGCACCCTCCTTCACAATTGCAAAGATGTGGAAACAACCCAAGTGCACATCAATACATGAGTGGATTAA
>CAUYRT010088902.1:0-14426 GCA_963574885.1 Lepilemur ruficaudatus | reverse complement strand
GCTCAAAATCTTCAATTGTTCGAGGTTCAAGAGTAAAGGAGTAGATTTTTCGGTATTTATTCTTTTCCAGGAGATCAGAATTAAGGAATTCTCTGTTTGGAATGTACTGCTCTCTTCTGATTTGGTCCAGGTACCAGATACCACTCTCTTCTCTCAAGCGGAAGATGCATGGCACCTGAGGCTGATCCTTCTCAGAAATTAACTCCAGAGGCTGCCACATCTGGTAGGAGCATCCAAACCCAGCATCAACAAGGTATTTCCTGCTACCAATGGTCACCTGCAGCACAAGGTGAATCATGTTACTGCTGTATTGGCCAACTGTAGGTATGTAAACATACCCTCCGAACATTGTGGTCTCAAAACCGATTGTGCTCAGAGCCCAGTACAGAAGTTGATTGACCTGGAGACACCACCCACCACGGTTCCTTCTCACAATTTGATCAAAAATGGCCTGTAAGCTCAACTCCATGGATTCCCCACAATGCATGTTAAGGTTCTCAAAGGGAATGGCCCGGATGTGGTGCTGAAGAATGTCAGTTAGTGTTTCCAAGTCCAAGTTCTTCCTAGAGTTCTTATAACCAATTCTTTCAAAATATGCTTCAATGTCCATGATGTCCTAAGCACGGAAAACAAAACAAAGATAGATGGCATCACTTTTGCACATGGATTCCTTTGAGTAGCCTAATTACAGGTATAATGTATTTCACCTATGTAAAAACACTCTATGGTTACAGGTATCTGTATTAATAACTCTCTTGTTTAGTGCTTTATTGTATGAAATCCTTTCACACGCACAAGTTCACTTAATAGTCTCAGAACCCTGTAAGGAGAGTAGTGTCATTTCTTATATCTTCCAGGCATAAAAAGCTGAAAATTCAGATGAAATGATGAGCCAAATGATAAATAGCTTGTTTGTGGTTTTCTTGGTGATGAATAGAAAAGGGATTCCAGTTGGTATCAGTTAAGTAGTCTTAGAAACAGCTTCTGACATAAGCAGCAGAATTATGCAATAGAGGACACGGTGCTCACGGTACACGACCCACTTGATTTCCCCTTTCGTTGAATCTTACACAAAGTTCCCCACTAAAAGAATTACATTTATTTATACATTGATTGATTCATTCAATAGTTACTGAATTATCATTTATGTATTTGCTAGTCAGCAAGTGTTTACCTGTCCTCAAAAATCTTACATTTTACTGGCAGTTGGAGTAACACTCTGACTGGTAAACTGGATAAAATGTTCAATAGTCAATTGGTAAATGGATAAAATGTCCTATCGGTTAGACTGTGGTAAGTGTCCTGGGAAAACTAAAGCAAAGAAAGGGATTAGTGAGGGCACAGGGAGAGCTTCAGTTTCACAGATGGCAGCTAAAGAAAGACTCATGAAGACAATAAAGATGCGGGAGAATAAGCTCAGTGGATACGTGTGGGGAGAATTGTTCCAAGCAGAGGAACAGAAAGTTAAAAAGCCATAAGCTGTGCAAGTAACATCAAGGAAGCCAGGGTGATGGGTACAATAGTGAAGTGAGAAGTGAGAGAGAGCAAGCGGATTGAGATGAGATGAGGTAAATACAGTTTTAGAGCCAATGTTTGCATTATGGCTGTTACTCTAATTGGGATGAGAAATCTAAATGAGAGGGAAGGGAAAAGGGTGATAATTTGAACAATGTTTGTCATAATCAAAGGGATCTTTCTGATTACTGTGTAGAGAATGAGCTGTCCACATTGAGCTCTATGGGTCGTCACATGAACTAGGGAGGAGAAATTCAAACACATGTTTTAGGACCAATGTTTGGCTCATGGATGACAGGGAATGTAAGTAGATCAATGAGGCATTTATTGAATGATTTTTGCCAAAATCTAAGTACGTACATTCTGCTGAAGGGCTAAAAGCTAGTGGGATATTACCCTAAAGCTACTGGGGAAGTCCTAGTAAAGAACAACACTAACAAAGAATTGACAAAGTTGAGGAATGAAGGAAGGGAGGATGAAGAAACTCAACAATGAAACCTTAAGGTATCTTTTAACTTTCATGTAATGTGAACCAAAAGAAAAATGCCCCTTATTTTGTTTAATCCTTTTAGAAAAACTTTTTGTAATCTGCTATCAAAGAATCTTAATCTATTGAGACTTTGATTTGTAACAGTGGTGCCCAGACCTCAAGAGTAACTCCTTTGTAGTATGGCACGGCCTAAGGATGACATGGTACAAAGGGACCCATGGGTGGTGGTAAGCGAAGCATCTCTATTTTCCCTCCTCCTATCCTTTCTTTCATATTCTCTCTTTCTCTTTTTGACCCAAATATCCTTCCAATACTGCCAGTGTTCCCAACTTTCCTGGTCCTTGAGGCCTACAACATTATTTCTCCTAAACCTACTGGATTAATTGCATTTCATCCCATCCTAACTGGAACCAGCACTCCTTCTCCACACTTAGACAAGCTTTAAAACTCTACCACTCAGGCACAGAGAGAAAAAATTGCATTGAGTCAGATCACCCCCTCCCCGCCTTTTTCTCAAGATGAAATGTTGAGTTGGAATTTAGTAACTGCAAGTTCATTTGAAAGAATTTCATTTTTGGTAAAGGCCGGGATACTAGTAAATGTTGTAACCAAATAGTACTTGAGTATTCTGTGACTAAACACAAGAAACTGTATATCACTAAAGTTATGATTCAAGGTGGAATGCTCAAAGCACTTGGAAAGTAGTTGCCAGTATAAGAACCGAATGATAACACAATTAGCTTTATATAGTCATTTGTAGAATCTGTGTAATTTTATATCCCTTGCTTTCAGCTGGATCACAAGTATAAAAGAAGACTTGAAGGACAGAGTGAACACTTGGAGGCCCACTGAGAATTCACAGAAAGGCACTTAATACCTTTCTTAGTAAGCTAAAAGTAAGTTCATCTTCAGCTTTAATTCAGAAGATTTGGAATGTTTCTTCTTGCTGGCACAAACTCTAGAAATAATAGATGAGATAGTTTTAAAAATACAACATGACTTTCCTTGAAAACCAAAGGGTAGTTTTGTGGACTATAATTATGAAGAATTCCTAAAAGCCACAGAACAGAGGGAATGGACTGCATAGTAAAGTGAACACCTGAGCTGCATCAGGAAGAGCATAAAAAATATAACCACCGCAGACGGAGCAACCCTGATGGGGCCAGAGTCTCCAGCTTCAATGCTAGAGGTTGTGGAAGCCACCAGGAGAGGCCCAAACAATCAGATGATGACCTGCCCTGGGAGCAGCAAGGAGGGGTGAGCCATGTCCCATGGCCCCGATCACTGCCACAGCAGACACCAAACATATCACCAACCAGGATGTGGTGGTAGCACCAAGTCTTCCTTTAGGTGACAACTATCATTGAGGACGTTGTGGGAGAAAAAGAAGGGAATGCCCTTAAAGCATGGTGTCACCAGAAAGAAAGAAGGACCATCTACCTCCAGAAGATCTGCCATCAACGTATCTCTTGTCATATTCATCTTCCTCCACCTCCACTGAAGAAACTGAGGAATCCAAGCCCAATACCAGCTCAAAAACAAAAGGTGGAGAGAGAGCTATGCAGACATGAATATGATAGAAAACATAATGAAAATATACTATGAGATTGGGATTAGAGGAAAAGACATGACATGCAACCCTCACATTCATAAAAAGTGGAAATTTTCCACAATTAAAGTGGAAAAATGAACTGAATAGAAGGAAATTCTTTACAGATTCATGGAGCTATAAACCATGTAAAATGGACTCAATGACCAAGAGCTAAAAAATGAGGTGATAAAAAAGTACAGTTTAATAAAAAGAAAGATTTCAGACCTTAGAACAGTCATTAAGGACATAAACAGAGCTGATCCATAATTAATAATAAACACAAAGGAAATATATCAATATAATATTATATTCTACTACTTATATAGAAGAAAAGATTGATATTCATAGAAAAGCTACCCAGCTCAGGCCATGTGTGATCCTGGGCAGGGAACCTCCTGGCCCACACCACAGTCGTTGGGGAGCTCAGCTGGCTTGAGGTCCTGCCTGCTGGCAGAGGCCTGGTAGAATCCATAGAATAGGGGAGGGTGGAAAGGAGTGAGGCCTGCCTCAGACTGCCAATCTATGACAGCCCCGTCTCCACAGCCATACTTTCTGGTTGAGTGGGGCCACTCCGGCCCCTCCCTGGGAGCTTTGGCCAGAGGAGCAGAACAGACCTATGACCCCTACTATAAGCATTGGTGGAGCTGAGAGCAGGCTCACGGAACCCAGCCCCGCCCTGCCCAGCCTCACTCTGCCACCTGTCCTGCTGAGGTGAAGAATAGGGACACATCTGGAAGTCACAGGGCCCTACCCACCACCTGAGGCACTAGAGTGCTTCCCCAGAGGAAGTAGAGCTGGTCACAGGACCCCTATTTGGGGAACTGATACACTTGTAGCTCTGACTCAGGCGGGGCAAAGGCAATATATGTAACCTCAACATTTGTACCCTGGTAATATTCTGAAATTTTAAAAAAAAGAGTAGTTCATATATCTGAGTACAAATTTCTTATAACTAGAATAAAACAGTGTTCAGAATCAATTTTATTCCTATTTTTCATTTTTAACAAATGTAAACACTGAAAAACTTAAAAAAAAGCTAATAAAAAGATACAGCAAATAAGACAGTAGGAAAGAAGCTAACACACATAGAAAGCAAAGACAATCCAATGTAAAGACAACAACACAAAAAGTGTAACAGAAAATGTATACAAAGATAACAAAAAATAATTTCCTAAGTGAAGTGAAATTAAACCTGAAAAACAAGAGGGACATGTATCTGATAAAGTCTGATTCCACATGTTTGACATTGTACAATATTGTTGTTAAATTACTGAAATTCAAAATTAGAGAGAACTACTCAAGCCTCTGGCAGAGAAAGAAAATACTTCATAAGGGAGGATGTATTACGTTGGCAACAGAATGTTCCACAGAGATATCCCGAGGTGAAGCAATAGAACTATGTTTTCAAAGTATTGAAGGAAAGAGTTATTCCCAAGTATTATTCTCGTTAGAATTTCATTTAATCCCAAAGGCAATGGCAATATGAAGATAATCTCAAACACGAAAGAGCTTGACAAATCCAACAACTGAGCTAACCTGATAGAGATTTTCTGCTTCATTGGCCAGGAAAGAAGTAAATGAAAGTGAATGCTAAGAAACACAGAGGCCACACTGAAGGACTGCAGTTAATCAATGACTCCTTTTAAAACAGAACGAAGAATAGAAAAGTTATGAGATTATGGCTACTGAACAAGCCATTTTGGTTCATACGGAAATAGAAATATGAAGTCAAAAATTAACGTGAAGTTCAAGAAAGACCAGATAATAGGAAAATCTGATCTAGCAATGTCAAGATGAGAACTGTTAAAAGATAAACTTGGGCACATGACAATTTTGAAGAGTTTATTTGAGCAGAGAGCAATCCACGAATCAGGGAGCCCCAGATCACAAGGGGTTCGATGCTCAGCTGGGGAAGGTGCGAGAGGGTGAGAGAAACTTTTATAAAATGTTCACAAATGTAAGACAGAGAAAATATATTTGATTGTGAGAGTGGAGAAGCCCTAGTTAGTTGGTAGTTTCTGACTGGTAAAAGTGGCCACTTTCATTGCATTACTTACATTGGGAACTGAGAGCATTGGAACTGTCCAGTCTAATAGCCTCCAACTACAACATTTTTAACATAACACATTCTGGTTAAATTATTGAAATGTAAAGGCAGAAAGTAGGTATAATAAAATGGGGAGGGTGGAGCTTGAAGTGACTTGGAGAGGGCATTCCCTGTCTAAAGTAATTTTTAAAATATTTTTTTAAAAAAAGATGGTGACTCAAATGAAACCATCAGACATACTGTTCTCCACCAGAGGAATGGAAGGGTAAGTAACAGAGCATTCTCCCAGTAAGTTCCTACAGGGGCCAGCCAGCTGGTGTGGGTACTTGCTGCAGGCTAAGAAGGTCAAAAAGAAAAGAAAGTGGTTGTTCCAGCTGCAGAGGGTAAAGGCCAGGCAAAGTGAGTCTCAGGACAGGACACAGCTAGAGAGTTGACAGTTACAAAGTTCCTTTTGAGAGACAGGGTGGAGTCAGCTGTTTTGCCTTTTAGGCAGTAAAAGGAGGGGCCCAGAGAAAGGAAAAACAATGTATCAGGAAAGAGCAAACAGTCTTCTGGGCATTAGGCCAGAGCCTGGGGGCAAAGTGGAGAGCAGAGAGCCCATGGCCCCCAGCTCCTGGGGCTGTTTGTCCAGGCAGGCTCTTCTCTCCTGGGGAGTTAGTTCCGACTGTGTTCAGGGGGTGACAGTGAAGGAGTTAATTTTTTGTCATTTATGCCTCCAGGAGACACACTGCCCTCTAAGCTTGCTTCCAACAAGATAAAACTTCCCCCAGGAACTCCCCTAGACATTGCAGACAACCCAATGCAACCTCCTTCCTGGGATAAGTGGGATCTTAAGGGGTTTTCTGATCAGCCAGTGCAAGAGGAGCAGGGACTGTAGGAGCTTGCCGTGGACTAACTGGGCTCTTCGGGACGCACCCTGTTGAGGACAGAGGAGTGTGGACTCCCATGTTGTAAGTATCCAATAGGGAAATCCAGTAGAGGAAGTTCCCTTAAACACATTAGTGGGTTTTTTTAATTACACATATTTCCTGCTGAAGTTCACACTATTGTTAGTTCCATTTTACTGATGGAGAAACCGAGTTTTGCAGAAGTTAAATGACATGGCCACATTCTCACAGCTACAAAGTGGTCTGTCTGTGACTTGAACAGATGGTTTAAATCAAGCGTCTGTTGAAGTCACCGTTATGTTGTAGTGTGGTTATAGCATTAGATTGTAGCATGTGCCAGCCAAACTTTCTGAACACCCTGAGAACTTGAAATTCAGGCATGGTGTATAATCCAGTCTCCCGTACACACATTTGAGATAGGATTAAACCCCACTATCAAAGTACACTGCAAATTACTTACGGAGCTCCAGTCACTGGGTTACTTCAGCCTGCAGCAGGGACCAGGGTGAATGCAATCCTCTGACTTCTAAGGTCTGCAGAGGAGCTGCCCTTATAGGCTTTCCAATGGCCCCGCCCCCACAGCCTGGTTAGTATCATCCCAGGGACCTCTAGGAAATGTAGTTGCAGGACTCAGGTTGCTCCTGTGTACCGCGTATTCAAATGTTTGCATTGAACAAAATGTGGAGCGTTCTATTATGCAACGGTCCCCCATGCCCCAGGCTGGGCGGGGTGTGCCCTTGTGTGTCACATATTCCTGCTCTCTGGGAGCCTGGTGCCACACTTTCTAGCGGAAGGTGACAGCTTGTAAGGGGTTCAGGAAAAGCAAATCCAATAACCTAGAGGAGGCAGAAGAGGAAGGTGGAAGGTTTTAATCACACTCCCAGTTTTGGGCACACTTTCTTCATCAACTCCTATGAGGCCTCTTTTTATTTGTCTTCCTTTCCTCCCTCATCCTCAGCTCCATTCACCGCTCCACCCAAAGCACTGTGATGGGTGTCTGTAATGAGTCCACCATAGGGTCTGAGTGTGACATAGGTCACATGGTTTTGTTTCTGCTTGTGTTTTTTTATTTAATGATATTGGTCTATAGCTCTTGCTGTTATGCATTTCTCTTTTCTGTCTCTCCACATATTTTTAATGTTTTTTATTAATACATAGTAATTATACATATTCACGGGGTAGAATGTTCTGATACATGTATACATTGAGTAGTGATCAAATCATGGTAGTTAGCAAGTCTATCACCTTCAACACTTATCATTTTTCTGTTGTGAGAATGTTCAGAATGCTTTCTTCTAGCTATTTGAAATATGCAACACGTGATTGTTAGTCATGGTCACCGTACTGTGCACTAGAGCACCACAACGCTTTCCTCCTGTCTAACTGTGACTTTGTACCAGACCAATCTCTCTCCGTCTCCCCCTGCCTCATTCTCTCCAGTCTCTGGGAACCTCCATTCTACTCTTAATTTCCATGCGATCAGTTTTTTTTGGGTCCACACGTAAGTTAGATCTGCAGTCTTCATGGCATGATTGTGCCTTTGAACCTGCTGTTCCAGCACATGTCTCTGGAGTGGATGTTTCTGCTGTATGAACTTGAGACCGTCTATGACAAGGCTTTTTCTCAGACTGTGCTTGGGCAGGTGGATGGACTTGCAAATTAATGTCCCTGGGACCATCATTCAGTCCAGGACCATAGTAGGAGGAGGCTAATGTCCCTGTGTTCTACTTGCTCACGTGAGATGACTTTTAGGCATGTACAACACCGCCTCCTGGTGTCATCTAGTGGCATTATGCTCCCTTTGTCCACCGGTCACCTAGAAATGATGCACCTTTTATTGATCCTCACACTGCCCTGGTCTCACTGTCCCACTCCCGCCCTGGTGCTTCCTTATATTTGTCCATTTCCTCTAGGTTTTCCCATTTGTTAGCATATAGCAGCTCACAACAGTCTCTGATGATCTACCGCATTTCTGTAGTACCAGTTGTGTGTCTCCTTCATAACTTCTGATGTTGCTTATTTGGGTCTTTTCTTGGTTAGTCAACCTAGTGGTTTATCAATTTTGTCTATCTTATACATCTATTATGTACCCATAATAATTAAAAATATAAATATATATATTTAAATTTTTTCTTTGTCTTTTCAATGAACCAACTTTTCATTTTGTTGATTCTTTGTATTTTTTTTTAGTATTTCATTTAGTTCGTCTCTGATCTTTATTATTTCTTTCTTTCTGCTAATTCTGGGTTTGATTTGTTCTTGATTTTCTAGTTCCTTAAGGTACATGGTTAGGTTGTTTATTTGAGGAAACATTTTTACATTACCCACATCAACTTTCCTCCAACCACAGGCAGCAGAGCATTAAGGGAGATACTCTCTCTGTGGGGGTAGAGAGGAAATTGAGCACCAGACTTTGCCTTAGACCCCAACACCAGGGCTACCCCAGTAAAACCCAGTACCTGGCAGGCCCCCTGCCCCAGACTCTAGGCTAGTCTCTGCAGACCATGTCCCTAGACATGCCCCAGCACCAGGCTGAATCACATAGTCCCCAGCTCCAGGCCCACCTGGCAGACTTGATCTCTCAGCCTGCCCCTGCCCCACTTACAGGGTGACCCTAGTGGCCACAGGCTTCAGACTAGCCCAAGAACCAGGCCAGCCCACAGAGACTTAGTCTCCAAGCTTGCCCCTGGGGCAGGTAAGCCCCCATAGTCCCTGGATTCAGAACTGACTCAGCATCAGGCTGACCTACAATTCCCTAGACATTCAGCTACCACCCATGGACCAAGTTTCCAGGCTGGCCCCTGCAGCTCCAGGCTCTAAGCCTGCCCCAGTTCTAGACCAGCCCAGAGCCAGGTTGGCCCACACAGCGTGAGGCTTCAGGCCCGTCCCAGATCTAGGTTGATACCATGGCCTAAGTGATGAAGCCGGCACCTGTGGACACAGAATCCGGGCCAACCCAATGCCTGTACACGTGGCCCCATCTTCCAGGCTGGCCTGTGTGATGCCATGCTTTCGCACACTCAGGGTCCAGTTCTGCTCCAGGAGACCCAGGGTCCAGGCCTGTACCAGTAGACCCAAATAGTGGCTTGGTCTTCATATGAAATCATATCAAGCATTCTTTCCAACCAAGGGAAATCCTAAAGGGAGTTCTTCAAGCTAAATAGCTTTACTAGAAATTAGAATTCCATAACAAAAGAAATTCCAGAAAATTAACAAATACATGAAAATAAAAAGCATAACCTGGAGGAAATGGATCAATTCTTACATACATACAACACACCAAGACTGAATCACAAAGAAATAGAAAATCTGAACAGACCAATAATTAGTAAGGAGATTGAATCAGTAATAAAAACTTTCCCAATTAAAAAAAAAAATCCCAGGACCTGCCTGATGGGTTCTACCAGACATTTAAAGAAAAATTGATACCAATCCTTCTCAGATATTTCCAAAACATTAAAGAAAACAGAATACTTCCAAATTTATTTTACAAGGCCAATGTTATCCTGATACCAAAGCCAGACAAGGACACTACAAGAAAAGAAAATTACAGGCCAATGTTCCTAATGGACTTAGATTTAAATATCCTCAACAAAGTATTGGAGCAGAGCAGGTGCTCAGCAGAGCTTAGTTTCTCCTTCCCAAGTCCACTGTGGGCCTTACAATTGCTCACCTTTGCTTAATCTGCACTCTTAGACTGTCAAAATCATTTCTCAACTTTCAGACCCTACTCAAATAGCTATAACTCATTTCTCAGGACCACTCTGTCCTTCTCTGCTATCTACACATCCTGGGTTGAGTGTCAAAACTCCAGTGAAAACCCAGAAATAGAACCTCAATCCAGGTTCTGCTAATGAGGAGATATTGTTTCTTTAGTTACTATGTTAATGCTAACTGAGCCCAGAAATATTATATCTAGGCTGCACAGCATTTTAATATACAGAACTATTTATACTATTTATATAACTTTCATTTATTCTCTTTTGACTTTTATTCCATAATTTAAGAGTCTGAAGACCAGCTTGACTGGAAGGAATGTCGCCCAAGAAGGCACCACAGATTATTTTTTGTCAAATAGCTAAAAATCCAGGAGAAGATGCAAAATGGGAGTTAAATGAAGGTTCCCAGGAACCTTTAGTGTGAGTTCTTGCATCTGCTGCTCATAAGTTTGCCGCTGGTGGTTTTATTTCCTCCCTGCAGTGTCAAGTAGTACTCGCCATTTTCCCTTATTATTAGTTACACACTTCAGACCTAGTAATGCCTCTCAGTTGCATTAGATTAATTGCAGCATTTGCTAGAGAATCCAAGGAGGATGTAAGAGGAGAGAAAGTTAATAGTTGACTCAGGTATTTCTCACTAAGTACTAATCCCATTTGTTCAGTGTTGTGAAAAATTAGAGGCTCAGAGGACTTCAAAACTGGAAGAGTCCTTAAGGCTACGTTAAATAAAATATGCCCAAAGTCACTCAGCTAATTAGAAACAGCCATCTTCTAAGCTGCCTTTTGGATTCTCTTGGACAACGAAGCAGATGTCAGTAAAGTTGCAACCTGGGTAATCTGGAACTTAAAATTAAGCCTTATATCCTATCTGATTCCAGCTAAGGGAAATGATGGACAAATCTGAAAGATAGATATAGATATCATTATTATTCTGGTTGTAGAATAACGGGATTACAAATGCCTTTCCTTCCACTGTATTTATTATTAACAAATATACCCTTCTTTTCAAAACGAGATAAAACACTAACAGTACTATATCCTATGGAATTTCAGAGCATACCTGAAAATATTTACAGGTAATGATTAGGATACTAAACAAATATAAGTTGGGAGTTCAGGACTTATAAAAATAGAGCAATTTTCTCATTTGTTTTGGTACCAGAAATGAGCATTTGCAATTTGTAAGTTTTCTTAACACAAAACTTTAGTATTCAGAAAATAAGTCTGACTAATACTCATTTAACTATAAAAATAAATCTTTCAGGTTAATATCAAAGACCAGAACTAAGTTAATTCATTGTGTATTCCAAAAACCTACTCAATGTCTTTTAATACTTACTATTCTTGGAATATAGATGGATCAGGTAAAAGAGGAAATGAGAGAAGATACTGGGATCCTAAGTATTAGTTCTCATTCACTGGAAAAAGACAAATCAGAAAGGAAGGGTTGAAATTGTCTCTGTTTGCTGATGTCCGTATCTTATATATAGAAAATCCTAAAGATTTCACCAAAAAAATTGTTAGAACTCATAAACAAATTCAGTAAATTTGCAGATTACAAAATCAATGTACAAAAATCAACAGCATTTCAATAATTTAACAACAAATTATCCAAAAAAGAAATTAAGAAAACAATCCCATTTACAATAGCATAAAAAAATACTTCAGAGTGAATTTAACCAAGGAAGTGAAAGATATCTACACTGAAAACTATAAAACATTAACAAAAGAAACTGAAGAAAATACAAATAAATGCAAATACATTCCATTGTTTATGCACTGGAAGAATTGTCCATACTACACAAAGTGATCTACATATGCAATTTCTTTTAAAATTCTAATGTCAATTTTCACAGAAGTGCAAAAAACAATCCTAAAATTTATGTGGAACCACAAAAGATTCCAAATAGCCAAAGCAATCCTGAGCAGAAAGAGCAGAGCTAGAGGCATCACACTCACCGACTTCAAAACATAATATACATCTATTGTAATCAAAACACCATGGTACTAGCATAAAGACAGACACCTCAACCAATAATACAGGGCAGAGAGTTCAGAAATAAGCCCAAGATTTACGGTTGACTTTTGACAAAGGCTCCAAGAACACACAATGTGGAAAGAACAGTCTCTTTTATAAGCGGTGCTGGGAAAACTGGATATCCACATGCAAAAGAATGAAGTTAGATCCTTATCTCACATCATATGCAAAAATAAATACAAAATGAATAAAATACTTAAATGTAAGACCTGAAACTGTGAAGCTACTATAAGAAATAGGATATAATCTCCAGGACATTAGTCTGGGCAATTATTTTTTGGATAAGACTCCAAAAGCATGGCCCATAAAAGCAATAGTAGACAAAGAGAGATTGCATTGAGCTAAAAGACTTCTGCATAGCAAAAGGAAACAATTAACAAAGGTTAAGAGACAACCAATGGGTTGGGAGAAAATATTTGTAAACTAACAATATGACAATGGATTAATAATAACAAGAATATATAAGAAATTCAAGCAACTCAACAGCAAAAAACCCAAATAATTCTACTTAAAATTGGTCAAAGGATTTGAGTAGATATTTCTGAAAAAGAGAGAATGGCTAACAAGTATATGAAAAAATGCTCAACAGCTCTAATCATCAGGCAAATGCAAATAAAAACCACAATGAGATATTACTTCACATCTGCCAGAATGGCTATTATCAAAGAAAGGAATGATAACAAGTGTTGACAAAGGATCTGGACAGAGGGGAATACTTGTATACTCTTGGTAGGAATGTAAACTATTAGTTATTTTGGGAAAAAGTGTGAAGGTTCCTCCAAAAACTAAAAATGGAATTACCATATGATCCAACAATTCCACTTCTGTCTATATGTCTGAAGGACCTGAAATTGGTATATCAAAGAGATGTCTGCAATTCCATGTTCATTTCAGCACTATTCACAATAGCCAAGGTATGCAATCAACCTAAGTATCCATGAATGGTAGAATGGATTAAAAAATGTGTCATACATGCACAATGGAACACTACCTGGCCTTAAAAAAGAAGGAAATTCTGTCATTTGTGACAACATAGATGGACATTGTGCTAAGTGAAATAAGCCAGACAGAAAGACAAATACTGTATTTATCTCACTTATGCATGGAATCTAAACATATGATATAATAGAAACAAAGCATTTAAATAAAGGTGGTTACTGGAAACTGGGGGAGGGGACGAGAGTTAGAGAAAAAGAAGATGTTGATCAACGGGTACAAAGTCTCAGTTGGACTGGAGGAATAAGTCTTAGTGATCTGTTGCACTGTATAGTGACCATAGTTAATAATGTGTATCTCAAAATTGCCAAATAGATTTTTAGCCTTTTCATAATGAAAAAATTAGGTATGTTAATTACCTTGATTGAATATCTCTCCCATGTATATGAAAATATCATACTGTACCTCATAAATATACACTATTATCATTTGTCAATTAAAAATAAACAGATATTTGATAAAATAAATCATGAATATATAGGAAAAAACTGATAAAATTAGGCAGTAGAAATAAAACAAGGTCAACATAACTCTGAGCATACTCTTTCTAAGATTTTTGTTGCCCAGAGGTGTGAGAAGGAGATCACTAACAGCACAAGGGCTAAGGGTGTGTATTTTCCCTTTCGTCTTAGTGCTGTAAGTATGAGCGCATTTTGGAACAGAAGGGGTGTATTACAGTAAGAACAATTTGTCTGTGAACAATGGGGCTTAGACCTGTGCACTGAGACCAGAAAGAATAAGTGGTTTGCCCAGAGTCACACGGCCAAGAAAAAAACCTCAGTCTCCTGACTGCTAATCTGATGCTTGTTACTCTCTTGCTTGGTGCTTTTGTTATACAAATAAATATTATTATGATAAGAAAAATGACTATTACAACCTTCCAGAGCCTCCAGGGCTTAACACTCCTCCAGATCTTAATTATTTGTTAAGATGAAGGTTTGTTCTGTTGGAGAACACTTAGTACTGCCCTGCATTTGGTATTAGTGGCATTTGGTATCTCCCTCTGGGAACTTAAAAATAATTTCTAGCCATGTTTGAATACCTTTATGAAGATAGCTAGAAAACAGGTGGGAGCTTTACCTCACAGAGGAAGAAACCAAGGGGTGAGGTGACTTCTGGAAGAGTTATCAATGAATGACTGGC
>CAUYRT010088899.1:0-32853 GCA_963574885.1 Lepilemur ruficaudatus | reverse complement strand
GGAAGGCTGTGTGGGTGAGGATTGTGAAGAGAGGTTGGTTAGTCGGTACAAACATACAGTAAGAAGAAATAAGTTCTAACGTTTGATAGCAGAGTACAGTGACTATAAGTAACAATAATGTATTGTATGACTTGAAATGTTCCCAAAACATAGAAATGATACATACTTGAGGTGGTAGACACCCCAAATATACTGACTTGGTCATTACATAGCTTATACATGTAATAAAATATCACATGTATCCCAGGAATATGTATAAACACTATGTATCAATTTTAAAAAGTGTAACATAGTTTAAGAGACCTCGGTTCTATATCACGTATGATACGGGCAGCTTCCTCAAAAAGCAACTTTAAATGTGGGACAGAAATAAAAATTTATGATAAAAACAAGGCATTGAATTTCCCCAGACTCCTACAGTTATTGCTTGCATGACTATAGTTATTTAATATTTTTCACATTTGAAGAAGAAAGTATGCTATGGTTCTATTTCTTTTATTATATAACTTTTTGTTTTTCTGGAATTAACAGTCCTTTCTCTCTCAAATTTATAATGCTTACTTCTATGCCCTCTTCTACAGAACTGATAAAACTCCCTCCAGGATGAGATAAGCCCGTCAGGTAATCCCGTCCAACTGTTTCCGCCCTGGAAACATCCCTCCGAGAGCACCCGGCACCTGCTCCCACTTGGACAGGTGCTGGCTGGGCTGCAGGACAGCTGTCACTGGCGACTTTTCCTCATTTTCGTCCTGGCAATTCCCTTTTTCTTTCTCCAGAATTGAAAAGTATTTTTACCCTCCCTTCAGTCTTTAGTGTAAGTGGCACACTTTTCACTAGTTCCTGAAAATGGGTGCATAAGAGGTAAACATTTTATATATTAAATGGCAGAGTATACAATTCTAAATTATAAATATTTTCTCAGCTTTTTGAAAGGAGAATGCATTGTCTTCTAGCTTCCAGTGTTGTTTTAGAGAAGTCCAGGATTTTTTCATCCTAGAAACCTTTAAGATCTCTTTATCCCTTATATTCTGCAGTTGTATAATGTTGGTGCCTTGGGATGGTTTTCCTTGTTTTCAATTTTTCTGGGTACTCCTATGGCTCTTCTGACCTGGAAATGTATGTTTGTGAAGATCTGGGAATCTTTTTACATTGGTAACGTCCTCCTCTCCATTTTCTTTATTCTTTGTTGGTGGGGAGGGGGACCTTTATGGAAGAAATGAATTGAGTTTTGAAACTCTTGCATTAATCCTTTATTATATTTCTCTCCTACTTTTCATATATTTATCTTTTTGTTTTGTTTTGTGGGAGATGCTCTTACTTATGAAAGCGACTTTGTTTTAAAAAATGGCATCCTTTTATTCATGTAAAATCTCTCATTTTTATGAGTTCTTTTTTTAAGTTTTCTTCCTCTCTGTAGAATGTGTTTTCTCAGATTCTTCCTTTCTGCTTTCTCCCCCCTATTTATTTCTGTCTTTCCTTTAACGGTAGAAACTTTAAGTGCTGGGGGGGATTCTTGCTTCTCCACACATATTTCGGAGTGAGCCACTGGACGCTGTGCACGCTCTAAAGCTTGCCAACCAGGAGGCTTCACGGTGTTGAGCTAGGCAGAGGTCTGGCCTTTTGTTGGGTTGCCTTAAGTCTCACTACCTGAAGGTATTTTCTCTCATGTGGCCAGTTTCTCCAGACAGGACAGCTCCAATCTCCTGGATGGGTACAAGCCTGGCTACTGACACCGTGGGGACCAAGCTGGGGAAGCTGGGGGACCAAGCTGCTTGGTACAGAGCCACTCACTTCATCTCCCTGTTTTTAATATAGAAAATCGAGCCTGGATGGTGACCCAAAGTTCTTCTGGTTTCCCTTCTCCAGAGAACAATGCTCTGTTCTTCTACCAGGGTAAAGGAAGCAGAGTAGCCTGGCTACCTGGGCTTTGGGGGGCATCTGCCGGTACCACTCCTTATTTAGACTTTCAAGCCCTCTTCCATTTTATAATACAGCTCTGTAGACAGCCTACCTTCCAGCTTCACCTGATCGCCGCTTTCTGAGGCTTGGAACTCTGTGGCATGAGTCAACTTTCTCCACCCTCCATCCTGCTAACACCATCACTGATTTATCTACTTTCTATATTCCAAAATTTCACTGTATGTCTGTCATCTCTATCATTTTCTCTCCTGTTATCTTTACCATTGTGGGTGTGATCTTTTTCCCCTATCATTTTATTGCAGTTTTAGTAGTAGGCAGGGCTATAAATTCATAAGATCAATTTGCCATATTTAAGTAGATACTTTATTGATTTTTGTACATTTGCTAAATTGCAGTACTGGCCATCAGCATGTTAACTCTTACCACTGCACTCGTAATTTGCATGTTTGCCACAAGAATTTGGGGAGCTGGAAACCAAGCATGACCCTCACAGTTCAATCATCAGAATTTCAAACATCAGTGTCTATCAGAAAATTTTAATTTCATAAAACCTGAAAAATGTCTGGCTAGCAAAAATTTTTTTAAAAGCAATGCAACATAGTGCATATTTCAAGATAATTAGAAAATTCCGAATGTTGTCACCACTAAGAAATGATAAATGTTTAAAATGATGGATATGGGAATTACCCAATTTAATTATTATAATATGTATACATACAATGTAACATCACACAGTGCCCCATAAATATGTACAATTATTATGTGTCAATTTTAAATAAAAAATTTTAAATTTTACTTTTAATATTTTTAAAAAGTCCATCACTTAAAAGTGCATGTTAACACCTATTTTATGGGCTTAAATAGTCTGTAAAATAAAGTAAGTACATAAACTATTTCATAGGATTTTAAAAATAGATGCTACTTACATTTTACAGCTTTTAAGCAACTTGGCTACGATGGCTTAAATGTAATAGAAGGGACCAGGGTCCAGATAGAATATTCAAAGACAATCTAAAGGCATAGAGTCAAAACTACTTTTTTTTTTAAAGACAGGGGCTCACTCTGCCCCCCAAGCTGGAATGCAGTGGCATGATCATAGCTCAAACTCCTGGGCTCAAGTGATGATTTTGCCTCAACCTCCCAAGTAGCTAGGACTACAGGCCTGTGCCACAATATTTGGTTAACTTAAAAAAAAAAAAAAAATTATAGAGACAGGGTCTTGCTGCATTGCTCAAGCTGGTCTTGAACTCCTGGCCTCAAGCAATTTTCTCACCTCGGCCTCCCAATCATGAGCCATTGCACCCGGCCTGGGGAAACAATACTTCCAATGGTGAATTTATGGTGTGTACTACAGGCAACTGGAGTCTGATATACTTAGTAAGAACAAACAAGGGGAGCGGGTGCTGAAAATTTCTTCTGTGTGCATTTTTTAGGGTCGTCCTCTTTTGCTTTGTTGGGTTGTACACTGTATGCCAGTGAGACGTGCTGTCTTTGCTACACACATGAAGGTGAAATTACAAGTGTGTGGTCTGCAGGTCATGCAATCCTCCTAGCAAAACAAAATTTTTTAAAACTCTAAAAATTCTAAGCATGCACCAAACACTATACACAGAAAAAAAGGCTCCTTTCTAAGTCTATGGTAGTGGGCTAGTGACCCACAAATAAATAAACAAATCTGTCAACACTGTTTTGGATACATCATTGCAACTCCTCCTGACCTACCACCTTAGAATGGCTTCTTGGTGGATCAATGACACCAGCCCTATGATGGCACAAGCATCTATTTAAGTCAACTCTGTGATGACGTGGAACCTACTTTCCCCAAACACCTACCTATAGACAAAGCCCCCCTTTCTCACCAGTCCTGCCCAGCTTCCTCCTGACCTTCCATCAAGAGTCGCCATCTCACACCCACTCCGCCACCCTGGCCAGGAGCACAGGCACTCCACAGCTTATCAACTTCACTTCAATTTTAGGTTTTACCTGCTGCTCATTGAGCTTTCTCTGTATTTCTTCCGAGTTACAGGAGTCGTACACTATCGGCTTGGCCAGCTCTGACTCGATGTGAGCGAGCCAAGTCCGCAGGCTGCTCATGTTCTTCTCGAGCTGCTGCACAGCCACCAGGGTCTCCTTCAGCTTCTTCACCCTGCGGACGAAGACGGTGAACATAACAGCTCCAGCGAGAGCCCCTCTCACGTCTCCCTCACGTGCAGAAGTAAGCGCTGGGTCTAAAGGCAAATTGCCCTGGTCCGCCTGGCTCAGTCACATGCTGGTTGTGAGATTTTGTGCAGGTTGCACAACGTTCCTGGGTCTCTGTTTCCTCATCTATAAAATGGGGATTTTATAGAGTACAAGCGTACTCGTGAGATTTATATAAGTTGAATAATGTGGGGTGCCCAGTGCATGGGAAATATTCAATACATGTGAGTGGCTATTACATGCCACACAACTCTTAATATAATACTATGACAGTGACAGAAATCTCATGGTTACCACAAGATTATTTTCATAAATAACATAATTTATACTCCTATGAGTAATACATAGGAGAAAAAACATTTTTATAACATTTTCAACATACTGTCACTGAACAGATTACATAGCGACGGTTCTGATATTGACCAAACATGATGTCAGCCATGTTGAGTTCTATTTCAGCACCTTTGTGACAGAAACTCAGTTAAAAAAAGAAAGCACACATAAGATAAATGACCGTGAGATATCACATGCACTCAAGCAACGCGAGAGATTACCAGTGAGAGATGACACTAACGGTAGCTGAGGTCCTGTTGGGTTGTAGGCAACAGAGGGCAGATCCAAGGTCTGTAACTACCCAGTTTTCTACCTTTGGAGCCTAGATTAGTATTCACTACATATCATGCTTTAAAAGAAAGCCTTTTCCCATTTTTTTTCCAGGAAGCAGGAAAAAATGTTTTCTTTAGGACTGTCATTTATCAAACATCATTTTTGGACTTGTGTTACGTGAGACATGCCGAGAACAAAGATAAACAAGACTTGCTTCCTTTTCTTACGAAATGTACAATCTGACAGGAAATCTGGACACGGAAACAATGAAATGCAACACGATGTGGTACGAACCTGGCTAAAGGAATGAACCCAGCCCCTCTGGCTAACAAACAAGGAGTGATAAATTCTGTCTGGCCACATTTGGGTAAACCTTCATTCGTTTATTCTTTCCCCATTTGTTAATTTCTTTATTCCTCCTACAAATACTTACGGTGCTAGGTAGACATGGTTCTAGGTAACAGAAATACAGTGACTACTGAAGTTTAGTCCTTGCCATTGAGCAGTTTTGACTTTGATGAAAAGGAAATGAAGAGATAATTTGAGCTGCATCTGGAGAGATGGATGTCAGCCAAGAGGAACGTTTCCGGTCCAGGAAGCAGAAAGAAGAAATGCGGAAATTTTGAAGTCAAATATTGTCGTAGTGCTGGGTGGTGGGTAGGGAGGATGAGGAAGAGAAGCAGAAGAGAGAGGAAGAAGTAGGGTGAAACAGGAAGGGTGGATAGGCAGGAGTTCCATTATAAAGATGATCTAACAGGAGAGAATGGGTTTGTATGCAGTTGCCAACACACTGGACCTTCTCCAAGGTTTTTCAGCAGAGGAATGATAAGATCGGTTCTGATACTGATTATGTAAGCTTGAAATGGGGATGTCAAAAGAGTCAAGTAAGTAGAATCATCCCAGCAGCTTACAAAAAAAGAAGCCTACACTAGAAACACAGCAGAAAGAGAGGTGAGGACGGAGTTGCTAAATTCATGAATCGCCATGATGTGAGGCAGAGTTAAAAATGATGCGTTTTCCAGTCGGGTGACTAATTGGATGCTGCTGCCTCAGAGTATGCAGACGAGGAGCAAAGTCTCAGATTAATGCCGCATTAAGTTTGGGAGATGATGAGTCTGAGAGACCAGGTAGAAACATACAGAAACATAGTTCAAGGGCCAGAAGAGAGGAAGGAGTTTACAGCATCTGCCTAGATACTGTCCGCATGGAGTTGAAACCCTGTGAATGGATGAACTTCCTCCTGAGAGGGTGTGGTCTAAGAAGAATGGATTTTAAAAGGCTTGCTAAAGAAGTAGGAATCATAGACTGAGAAAAAAATAATCAAAAAGGAAAGAGAGGACCAGGAAAGTGCAGCATAAAGTTAAAGGCAGGAAGTTTCAAAAAGGAAGTGTTGGTCAGAGTATATTCTCAAGGCCACCTGCACCAGTTTCACGTGGCTTGCCTCCTATAAACATAAACTCCTACACCCCATCCAGTCCTACTGAATCAGAGCCTCTGAAGCTGTGGCCAGGGCATGTGCACATTTAGCAAGCACTCCAGGTGATTCTTGTGCATTCTAAAATTTGGGAATTACTGGTCTACTTTGTCACATGCAGAGAGTCTGATGAGGCCTCCTGCAAGGGGGACCCATGGTCTGGCAACCGGAAGGGCTCTGCCATTTCTAAGTGAGCAGTTTATCAAGGTCTGTGGAAACAGAAAACAGAGTGCATTTAGGCCAAGCAAGACACTTACGGCAAGGAAGTGTAGTTAGTTCTTTTAAGAAAACAGGCAACAAAGGTGCGTAAATACAGTCTGGAACCTGGCTTCAAGGAAAGATTGGTTTTCTTGTTTGTTTTCTTTGTTTGATGTAGTTTATTGTCTGGAATAGTCTGATAATGGTTTTTGGCAGAAAATTAGAAATTCATGTGGAGGAAGCCAAAGAAAGAAGAAAAAGGAGGAGAGAAATTCTAGATGAATATAGATGATGGAGCTCAGCAAAGAGCAGGGGTCAAGGGCAGATAAGTGAGTTCTGAAACCCAGTGTGGGCAGAGTGTGAGCAGGAGTTTCGGAGGAACACTGATAGTATTTCTCAACTCCATTATGATCAAGTAAGAGCAAAAATCAATTATAGAGTCCCTGCTAAGGGCCCGGCATGGCTGAGCATACATAGATTGCTCTAAAAAGAAAGATCAAGGCGATAACAAGCATATGATCAATGAGCTGTTACAGCCCTTATTTAAAATGCAGTTCTGCCTTTAGACCATGTGTCCTGCATTTTGGTTCAGGAAACATGGCCACCTAATTGGCACTGCTTGTCTTAGAGGTAAACAGAAAAGCAGCAAAATACTTCAATCTCCTAGGGTGTCAATTTGGCCCAACCGAAGAAGTGTCTTCTTGGAAAAGGTGTCAAGAGCGACATGACTTTTAAGACTGCAGGGATGTGATTTATTTAAAGGCCGGGACCTGCAACAGAATGTTGTCAAAGATTGACAACTTACACTCAGAGCCATCAGGTATTTGCCAACTCTATTACTTTTGGATGTCAAAGAAGTTAAGTTTCAAGCTGGGTCATAGAACCAGCTGAGGGTGCTTTTAAGCCACAGCTGATTCTGATATGCTCCTCTGGTCAAGAATCACTAGTATGAAGAAAATGTCTCACAATCAAAGTATTTTGACCATTTTGATGTATTTTTAGTTGCTTACAACTGTTATCATACCTTTCAATAAATCAGTGTTTCTCCTTGTCGTTTTCCTCAAAGCACCGTCATACAAATAAATACTCTTAAAAGGATTTTCACTATGGTCAACTGTTAATAACAGTATTTCTATTTGATTAATTATAATTAATAATAATATTTATATTAATATTTTCAGTTTGTAAAAGCACTCTTAGGTACATCATTTTGTTTTGAAAAAATGTGAATTTAAAAATTATGTTCATATTCCACAATATATTCTATTGATAGGGAAAGAAAATGTGTTGCAATGTTTATCATGACTTATATTTCCACTCAAGATAAGACCTCCCTAATTATTAATAGCTTTATAAGTACAAATTGCATACTATCCCCTAGGTACATCAAGGCATTGGCCTTGAACAATATTTCCAAGAACTTTAACATACAACTCACTCACATTTCTCTCATATGGAAGACAAAATTTATATGGGCATCAGTCAGTGAATGACAGTTTTAGAATGGCTACTGGGTGCAGGCAGAGTTCAGAGAACACATTCTACCGATGGCCAAGGCATGCACAGAGAATTTAACATGGTCCTAGCCATAACGCTCTTGACTGAAAGGACAGTCTATAATCAATAAACCCACTGGAACAGGACTGAAGAATGGCACATAGCACCGAGATGTCTGTCCTGGTATCACCGTTGTAAGAGTGTCCTCTCAGCAACCTCTTTCCACTTCACCAGCTTCCTGCCTTCAGATTTGGTAGCATCCTAATGCTTATTACGCGTCAGGATGGGGCTTTACAGCAAGCTCATAGTACCATTAGGGTTTCCCTAGAGGGTAGTGGGCTTGTTTCCTCCCTACCCTTATTTTAACTCCCTGGCATTATTTATGCACAAGCTGCTCTCCTTCATGGTAAGTTCCTTAGAAAGCTGGAGCTGTGAATTTCCTCATTTAGATTTCTCCCTCCCCTGGCCATACTAAGCTCCGTGCTTTGCACTAAGTTGGGCACTGTTTAAATGCCTGCTACACATTAACACAATCAGTGTTCTAACGAAATATTTTTAACTAGTATGTTTTAATTTTAAAAAATTTATTTGATATTCAATATGTACTTAAATTTTTCCTCTAGGTCCAACATTTGCAAATGGCCTAGTTGTCAGTTACGAAAATTCATTTATTTTCTTGGTTCAAAACTCACAAATATGATCAAAAGATCCAAAGCACAAAGGAATGTGAGTAAACATTGCCCACTGGATTGGCTACACTAGCAAAATAAATGACCGGATATCTTCTATAATATTGAACGAGTTCCAAGTCAGAGTGGTTAGTGTGCAATATGTCAAGGGCATCGTGACATGGAAATGCTTGTTCATATAGTGCATTAGGGACAAATTCCTCTTTTAAACTAATGTGTAGATTTAGCGAAGTAGCGGGGGTGAACGTTTGAGTGGTTCTCCTTTCTCATTTTTTAAAAAGTATATTTTACAACAAGTAGCGTAATGTACTGTGCGTGTATATGTGTGTATGTATGTGCGTGTTGTGGGGGAGGTGGGTGATAGAGGTCCCCATAAATTTGCCTTGGCTTATATTAAACCTGATATGTGCTGGACGTGGATCATTCTTTTTTAGGAGAAATACCCGATGTTTTTTCCATTATTTCTTTGAAGGAAATCCTTGGGTAAAAAATATTTTTTATTTATCTATCATTGTAAGAAGCTTAAGCAACATCCAGTATTTGGGTGGCGTCCAGTATTATAATTCAAAATAGATGCCTGCAGGTGTCACATGTCTGAGTGCGTTTAGCAAGCCTGACAAATCTGTAAGTCTCTGCAGCTTACAGTTCTCCTTTCACTGTCCAGTGTGTATCACGGGCATTTGACCTTTCTTGAGAAGGATTCCATTTTCAAATCCAATTGTCCAGCTTCTTAACACTGTCACATAAACACACACACACACACACGTACTTACATACCTACAAATATATACTTATATTCTACTACTTCCTTTCAAAGTAATTTAGTATATCTATAATCCAAAACAAAACAAAAAATCCAAATTCTAAATATAATAGAACCAAAGTGCTACTGGTAAATCTTACTCATTTGTAGGAATTTATTTGGGAAATGATATGATAAAAGAAAAATTTTTAAAAATTCAAAATGAGTATTTCTGTCATATTTTCTTACAACTGAAAAATATGAACTAAACTTTTGCATAATGCAAATAAATTACTATTTAAGACATAAATGTGTAGATTTTGCACTTACGTTGTATAAGCTTTATATGAGTCAGTGACTAAAATTTACATACAAACCCAAATGCAACTTTCCCACACACACGAAATCCTCCAGGACCCTGATTTTTATTTAATAAAGGGAAAGGTTTCAACTACAAAGCTGTGACCTGGCTAAGGCTGAATTTCAGTTTCATCAGAAGTCCATCTCTTAAATAGCAGATGACAGACTAACTGGGTCTTTTTCTGAAGCTCCTTCCTGTGTCTCAGCCTCTCTACTGTAGCCACACTCCTTGCATGACGCACACGGGCCAGAGACAACTGGAATACCGAGTCAGAATAAAAAGTCCGTTAACCTTTTCATCCAGCTCTGCATGCCTCGTACGGGACAAGAAAGCAAAGCAACAAATAACTGTTAGGAGTCCACGGCCAACAACCTTGGAACACCAATCGTCTTCATTCAACATTGGCAAAAAACAATTCTGGATTAAAGTTTCCAGCATCTACCCTACAAACCCCAAGTAACATGAAAGCTATGTACAATGGAAGAAACTCAAGGAGATGCCTGCCTTGTGACATCGCAGTTACAATCTGGGAGATCTGCGTCCACGCAGCCGTCCTCCGCCATCCTCAGGGCACGCAGGTCCTCTGCCACCACCATGAAGCTTCCACTTGCAAAAGTTAGGCTCTGCAGAGCAAAAGGCTAAATCTTGCGTGGGGATGAAAGTTTCCCCTTGTCTGTGTATAGAAGTATGAAAATGCTCACTCTAGACAAATGGTGGTTGTCTCTGCCTGATAACATGACACTGAGCAGTGACAAGTGGTCATGTTTCTAAATAAAACCTACATTCATTAACATGTGCCAGGCTTGATCTCCTGGAATGTAGGCCACGAGTGTAAGAAGGGGAAAAAGCTCAGTGTAATCTGCAAGGAGGAGGAAGCAACAGGTCTAAAGAAAGGATATCAAAAATAATGCCGGCTGCAGACAACTCTGCTCTTCTGCAGCGACGGTCAACTTTTCTTAAGGGCTCTTTGTTACACTGGGAAAGCTATTTGACAAAAACAAATCATTCCAATGCAAACAGACAAAACCTACACAAGTGGTAGTAGCAAAATGAGCAACTTCTTTTTTCCTTGAGTTCAATATGCCAGCTCACTCATGTAAGTAGTTTTGTGGGTTGTTTGGGAAGGTGGGAGGGAAAAGTACCTGGTGTTTACCTTTGAATAGACTATTTGAGCATGAAAAATAATGAAGAAATATTATTCTCTCCTTACATATTGAAAACCTTTGTCTTTTGAAACAAATGATGTAAGGTGATAAAAATAATATGTTCATTTTAAGATAATAAAAAAAAAACACCCCTATCTATTCATTTGCTTGGTGGGATTTCAGAAAAATATTTTTCTTTTGTGAATTTTAAGAGTTTTCCAATTTTCCTGTGCTAATATAACTAAGTTCATAATTTAAACTTTTAAAGACAAGTCTCCAAATTATTAATTACTGATAATGTAATAAAATACAACTAATGCTGGTTGCTTGAAGTCCTTTTTTGATTAAAGTGTACACACAAATAAATTATAAATAAATAAATCATTAATATTTGCTGAGTTCTTTTCAAAAAGGCTATATGATGAATTATAACTGAAATAAATCATTTGGTTCTGGTCATGTGGGTTGGTTGTTTTTAAAACAGAATACTGGAGGAAATAAATTTTCTTTATAAAAGAAATAAAGAAATTTTGTATAAGAAATATATACTCCAGAAAACTCAGTACTTAAAGATAACCTATTGTGAATTCTTTTATAAAACAGTCCCTCCTCTGATATATTATTTTTAATAATCAGAAATGGAAATACATAAGCTTTGATCAAAGGAATATATTGGACATGATTTCATCAGAGTAGGTAAGTTTGTTTTTTCTTGATCATAATTAACATTTTAAAAAACGAGACCTTCAAAAAAATTTAGCCAAAATTTCCTTAGTTTAATTCCTTTTTTCCTTATTTAGTTTTCCTCATGGGGTTAAAAATGTTTTACTTTATTTTCATGCTCATTATTGTTAGCATGGTGTATTTATTCCAGTGAACTAAATATGAGGCAAGGTAAGGCTTTAAAGACACGATTATTGTAATAGCAAAAAATGACAACAATACCAATGTTTTCAAACAAAGAAAACACTGGATAAGTCATCATATATGTGCACTATGGAATACTCTGTCGCTTTCTAAAAGAATGAGATTGGCATACACAGTGTTTTATAGTACAGGAAGTCCTTTCCCTTGCATTGTCTCACTGGTGATATGGCAGTTAGTTTAATGACCATTTTGAAAATGAGGAATCTGGGGCTCAGGCTCAGAGAAGTTACTCAGTAGGCTGTAGGTCACACAGCAGAACCACAGAAGAGGTGGATAAACTCCAGCCTCTTGATAAGTTCTGTGCTGGTTCCATACTTGTTGCATCAATGCATTCCTCATCCTTACCAGGCACCTACTCGCTTGACCACTCTTAGGTAACAACACTAGACATAAGTTCCCAGGATGAAGTTTCCTTTGACCTCCAATGTGGGTAGAACTCCATTTAGACCAAAACCCCTCCTGAGAGCAGCCGCTATGGACTCCACACGCCGTCCTTGCACTGCGAGTGCAGTGTTTGAAACTCCCTCTGGGATGAAAGCTGACCTTGACTGAGCACATTCTGTGCTAAGGGGTTCCCGGGTCCCATCTCATTTACTCCCCCCAACAACCTTGCGAGTTAGCTACTCTTCCTATCCGTACTTCACACACGCGGCGGCCGAGGTGCTGAGAAGATAAGCAGCGTGGTGAAGCAGAAACACTTGGGGACGAAGGCGGTCGAGCCCCTGAGCCTGTGTTGCACAGCTCCCCTGCACAGGTGACACTTTCACCCTGCGGCATAGATTTAGGAAACCCAACAAAAACTGGCGGGACCGCTGCGTGCAAAGAACTCCGTTAGGTTCTGGGGTCACTACGGAGACTAGATCCACGTACATTTTAGTGGAGAGAACAGACTGTAAACAACTGATCACAGAAGATCCCACGCACTTCAGGGCAATGCCATGAGGGAGAAGCACAGAAAGCCCGCTACGCAGGTAGGAAGACTCTGATCTCGCTTGAAGAAAAGGAAGAGCGTGGAGGACACCAGGAGCCGGCCAGGCTGTGGGCAGCAGGGTGGCAGGAGGAGACAGCACAGAGGGAAAAGCCCTGTGGGCGCAGCCATTAGTGACTCTGCCTTGTCACCCTTACTTCGTCAGGGACCATTTTCTTTTTCATCGTTACATCCCTAGAGCAAGTGCCAGCAGACTACCGCTGGCCACCTGTTTTGGTAAACACAGTTTTATGGAGGTACACCCACGGTTTTCTATTTACGTACTTTCTGTGGCTGCTTTCACTCTACCGTGGCAGAGTGGTTGCAGCAGAGACTATTTGGCTCCCAAGGTCAAAAATATTTATTATCTGGTCCTGTACAACAAACATTTGCCAACCTCTGCCCCATAGCAACGGGCACAGCACTTCGTACATAGTAGGTATACAATAATTTTTAAAATTATGTTTGTTTTTACTTTACTTCTACAAAATGTTGAAGGGGATTATGATAAATATACAGATTAAAAACAACCAGTCACTAAGACCACATATTGTATGATCCATGTGCATGAACTATCCAGAGCAGGTGAACAGAGAGACAGAAAGTAGATTCGTGGCTCCCCAGGGCTGGGAGAAGAAGGGGAGGGCAGAGGGGAAGACAGAGTGACTGCTAATGGGTAGTAGGGTTTTTATTTAGGGGCGATGAAAATGTTTTAAAATTGACTGTGAAAATAGATGCACAGCTCCATAAATACACAAGAAATTCATGAATTATACACTTTAGATGGGTGAGTTATATGACACGTAAATTGTATCTCAACAAAGTTGTTATTGAAAAAAACAAAACCAAAAGGGCCAAATAACTGGCATGTGCTTTTGTTTTGGTGATGAGGATTTAGGTTTCATAGAGGGAAGATAAAGTTACTCTATTAGAAGGTCCTGTTAACAACAATGACAACAACAACAAAAAATTATAAAAGAACAAACACGTTGAGTCTGACCTTCCTAGATACTATGGTGGGAAATGGGAAATATAACTCATTATACATTATAGGGAGCACTGAACAATTAATGCTAAAGACAAATGTCCTGTTAGTCCCAAGCTCTAGAGGAATCGCTATGTGGGTTTTTGTATAGGGGTCACAGACAAAAATGAAAGCCAGTATCCTCAACGGCAGTTTTACAGAAATTAGGGTGACACTTCACCAGCAGCAGTTTATGGTGACTCTTAATGAAGGCCAAGGGCTCGGAAACATTCTGAGTTGTCTAGGCCAGCACTAAACAGTAGAACTTTCTGAGATGATAAAAATGTTCCGTATCTTCAGTGTCCAATAAGGTAGCCACTATCCTCATGTCTTTATTGAGCACTGAAAATGTGGCTAGTACAACTAACTGTAATTAAAATTAAAGTGTAATTGAATTTTATTCAATTTAATTTATTCAATTAATTTACACAGCCACCTGTAGCTAGTGACTGCTGTACTGGGCAGAGCAAATCTAGAAAGTATGAAATGAATACTAGAACCTTATCCATTGAGCCCTAAACATTACTGAGCAAGTTTTGTTGCCCTAAAAAAACTGACAATGGTTGGTGATACGGTCAGTCTAAAAACTCAGTGCAAAACATATGTATCTTGTACTCAGAATGGTCTAAGCTAATCCAATGGTGAAATGACATTGATTCTAAAGTATGTGTTCTACTTGCATGTATGGAATAGGTTTTTTATTAGTTTATCTTTTTCTTTTTCTTCCTTTGCTTCTGTGATCAAAAATTGGAAGATACAGTTCATGTTTTATATTAACTGGGAAGATGTTCACCAGAAATATGATCAGAATCAAAAATAACCTTTCCATTCCCACAAGAGTACCAAAATAGCACAGAAATATCAAAAGGCATACACTAGGTTATGTTCTGCTTTAATGAATCAGTGTGGAAAAAAGTCAGAAGAGGGAAGAGTCGTGAATGAGACTGAGTCATGAAACCTAATACTTCAGCTGGCAGTTCACAGTTGGAGATGGGTGTGGGAATATTCATCGAGTCTGTGCACTGATGAAGGATCAATAAACAAGAAAATGGAGCACAAATCTGATGGCCAAGTGTCTTCTGGAAGAGGCTGCAAGGGAGACTGTGAATCCAAAGTGGCATTAAACTCCAGGACGACCTAATGATCAGAACGTCATGGTCTAATCTGGAAGGACACAATCAGAAATGGACAACACATATACAATTCCCATTCCCATGGGAATTATCTCTCTCTCTGTATGATGAGGCTTTTTGTAAGTGGAAACATCATGTGAGCACTTTAGTGGCGATAGTGCAAAGCATGTGTACCTTATAAATATACAATTGATGCAAGACTGTTAATATAACTTTTGGGAAAGTGAACTAAATAGCACCTAGAAAATTCTCACCTGAACAGCCAGACAAAAATGTTATAAATAAATATGACTTTGAGAAGAAAGTACCAAACTCACTTGCTGTAATGTTGGGCTAACAGCTGGGAATACACTAAGCTACCGTTTACAACTAAATTACATTAAATTTAATTTAAAATATCTTTGACATAGTGCACCCCCATTCTCTACACCATTGAGCCACTAAGAGTTAGAGAAGAATATTAACTAGCTCAACTGGATTACATGGAAACGTAAATCAACCCATGAGTCATAATTTGGCAGAAAAAAATCCCAGGGGTGTTTACCAAGTGGGCAGTTTCCCTGAGGATATTTATAGCACAAAGGGCTTCAATTTCTTCTCTGGAAACAAGATTTTTTTATCATTTTAGTGTCTGAGAGACTGAGCATAGCATTAGATTTCTAAAACCTACATCTATCTAAAACTTAGAGTCATTTAAGCTAAAATGTTGTTTCCATGTCTTCCACAGTGCCTTTCCTAGAGCATGCACTTAGCTCTCATTGTTTTACTTCATTTTCTTGCATGTTTATAGTC
Source organism: Lepilemur ruficaudatus (assembly GCA_963574885.1). Lineage (NCBI taxonomy): Eukaryota > Metazoa > Chordata > Mammalia > Primates > Lepilemuridae > Lepilemur > Lepilemur ruficaudatus. The sequence goes on along the minus strand of CAUYRT010088899.1, from coordinate 17,179 downwards.
CTACCCTAGAACAAAGGGGCCTCTGTCATTGCATCCCCATAGTCTCTCAAAGTCACTGTCACACTGTAAGTACTTTACGAAGGATCTGGAAATTAGATCACCAGGGTCAGTAACAGAACCTGTCTTGCACTGCACCGTATTCTAAGAAGGAAAAGGAATCCCAAACCTGACAGGAAGGAGAGCGTAAAGCACTCAGGAGTCAGAGAGTGCAGGCTCTGCCACTCAACACATGCATGTCCCCGAGCCTCAGCCTCTGCATCTGTGAGATGGGTATTATAAAAACAATGCCCACCTCAAAAGTGCCATGAACAATACATGAGAAGAAGCATATGGCACCTGCAGCCTGGTCGCTGGCAAAAACGAACTTTTCAATAAGTGTGAGCTATTACAGTGCTATTGTTAAACATTTTAAAAGTTAATACACACTTATTCCATTTTTGTTTCATTACCACTAAAATAAATTATAATCTTACCTTCTTGAGTTAAGTCACTTTTTGATAACTCCCTTATAGAGACAAATACACATTTCAAGCATACCCCTCCCCTCCAAAATGCTCACTGCATCCCTCAGAAATGTAGTCGGGGATGGGAATTAGTGGTCTCAATAGGGGGAAGGAAATGTTCTAAAACTGATTTGTGTGAATAGCTGTAATACTTGGTAAATTTACTAATAATCATTTAATTGTACACTTAGAATGGATTAATTGAACGGCATGTAAATTAAAACTTCAATAAAGTTGCTTAAACAAAAAAGAAAAAATACACAGAATATTTTCAAAATCAGCTTACAAAACTGTCATGCCCATATGCAGTTTTGGTGCACACAGTATGCAAAGGGCACTATTTCGTGTCCACCTTTATGCTGCATGGCTAAGGAAAGAAACCCAGATTTAAAAAATGTGCTGTGGGATAAACCCAAAACAGCTGTGAACCAGCAGCATTTGTAACCATCCGACTCTCCTGACTGCCATGAGGACTATCCACTCGAATATTCAAGTATTCATTCATTTATTCACTGAAATATGTATATATTTTTTTGAGACAGAATCTTGCTCTGTCACCCTGGCTAGAGGGCAGTGGCGTCCTCATAGCTCACAGCAACCTCAAACTCTTGGGCTCAAGGATCGTGCTGGGACTGCAGGCATGCACCACCACGCCCAGCTAATTTTTTTCTATTTTTAGTGGAGACGGGGTCTCACTCTTGCTCAGGCTCATCTCCAACTCATGACCTCAAGCTATCTCTACGCCTCAGCCTCCCAGAGTGCTGGGATTGCAGGCGTGAGCCACCGTGCCTGGCCTCATTGAAATGTCTATTGATCCCACATTACGTTCAGTGTTCTTGGTGCTTCTGATGTATAGTGAATAAAATGGATAAAGCTGCCTGACCTCGGGGTACCTACATTCCAACACGAAGCAAAGTTCAATTAAAACAAAGCATCTATTTAGTCATTCCTCCTTCGTATATCAAATAACATAGTGCATCATTCAACATATCAGACTTTCATACTGCTTGTAAACATCTTCATATGTTTCTCTTGTTAACTTTTATCCCATTTACTCACCCTGCCCTTCTATGACAGAAACTTAATGTAATATTCCTCTCAGATGTGAGGCAGATGCTTGTCGTTTGTTATTACTGAAGCTGAGCACAAAATTACGATAACGCAGCAGCCAATTTGCACAACTGAGCAGCATGACAATAGTTGGATTCATTCCCACACCTCACGAACCAAAAACAGAGTAGGAATTTTGTAATATATCTGTTTTGCCACTGCAGACACCACCACCCTCCACAAAGACTGGTCAGCAGTTTCTCTTTCTTCCTGATAGGAGGCTGAACACTCACAAAGCCCTGAAATAATTTTCTCTTAAAAATAGATTTTGTTTGGATATGTATTAATATGACTCTTTTTCTCTCAGCTACATGCAAACACTAGATTTATGAAACAAGAAGGAGAATTTTCAAGTTAACGAAAGTGCCATTTATAAAAACAGCGTGAACATTTTTCAAAATGGTGGGATGGCCCAGGAAGAGAGAGTGATTTATTGGATCACCTTAAGCTGAAATGAAAGGTGGACTGAAAGGCTTTAAAATGTTGCCCACGTGTGACCTACTGACTTGGGTCCTCCTTACCTGGCTGCAATGAGGTCTAGGAGATGCTGCCACCGGTCGTTGACCTTTCCAAGCTTGTATTCGATCTCGGATGCTTTGCTTTCGTGGCTGGCTTTAGCAAGACGTTCTCCCATTTGCTGGAGCTGTATTTTGTTCTCCTGGGCAATAGCAATTTCTTCTTGGTAATCCTGTGTAACAAATAGTCATCACAGAGGTCAGAAAACATATTCTCAATGGATTCAGTCCCACCTCTACTAGAATCATAGTAATTACAGTTTTCTACTGCTTGGAGATAGTTTGGGCATGAGGAACACCGTGTGAACATCAGTCCATGTGCACAAGAATTAGTAGTACCCAATATTTTCAGTTTGTATGCAGAGTCAGGACTAAATTTTTATACAGGTGTTCTTGAAGGAAATGGGGGAATAATCTCTATTTACTTAAAATGGGCATTAAAAAACAATAAAAGTACATACATAGATACAAAAATTAAAACTTGAAGAATTTTAACACTGGGAAATTATGCCTTATTGCTCTAAACACTAACCTGATATTATGTTTAGAATAAATTCTAATACAAACAGTTGCAATATATACACACAAACACCTATTCAATTCACATATGCAATATATATATGTAAATGTGTATATGTGTGTGTCAATTATGTTATTTGTGTGGAATATTTTAAAAGAGCTCCTTTGTTTTAAAGAGATATCATCTATGCAATGCCAATATTTTGCAACACACAAATAAATGATAAATTAACTTTCAAGAATAATAATGATTAATTTTAGAGAATCAATGTGTCTCAAACGTTTTTGATTTACCCAGTTTCTGTGTAGCTTCTCTTAAAATTATTTTAGTTAAAGAGAACAGATTCCATGTGGTTTATTTGCAAGAGATAGGCACTAAATGGCGTGATTTAAGTGATGATGAAAGGACATTTCCCACCTCCATGTCCAGTGACCCTCTTACTCTGTGACACGGAGACAAGATCCAATCTTTAGGACCAACCCTTTCATTTTTGGCTTAAGCTCCTGTTATATAGCAAATCTTTTCTCAGCAAAATAATATATGAAGACAGGTATTATATGAGCATGACTATTTTAACCTTCTCTTCCTCTGGGAAGAGAAGGTTAGGGTTAGGGTTAGGGTTAGAGTTAGGATTGGTGTGGGAACAAGCCTACCCTCCCAAGTTATCTGTCTAGGCAAAAAGGGCCGCAAAGGAAGGAGAGGGGCCAAGGAAATTTTATTCCAGTCCAGTGTTTAGTGCTCTCCTCATGACTTCCTTTTTATGTTATTTCAACACAATGGGAATCAAAGACTACTACATTGGATGCATTTATTAATAGTCATACTATTTCATCACACATTTGAGGTGGTCTTATTGAGAAATGTTTATTTCAAAGGAATTACTCCAAGCCTTAAAAAGTATTTATAGTAAAGTAATCCTCTTGGATTGTCTTTAAAATTAAACTGTTTTTGAGTGTTAATACCAGTAAACATTAATATCTTTGCTTCCATTTTTTTATCAATTGCTTTTTTCTATGTTGTCAAAATTACTAAACCTTGATATTATTTTCCTTTATAAAAAAGAGACACCACAAACAACACCCAGCAACTAGCCAAGCGCAATTCTTAGCAGATGCTAAAATGAAATCTGTGGTCATTTCAGGCCACATTTCATAGGTTTACAGTATCAAATAAACAATGCATAGAGTTTGCAATGTTCTATAACATTAATATTTCATGTTGGCTTTGAAAGTTTTACTTTTCTCTCTCTATATATGTATAGACAAAGACTTTTTTTTCCTAATAACCATTTATATTTCTTTTCAGAAAGAATAAAACCATAATTCATTGATTCAATAAATACTGAGTGCCTCTGAGAAGTTAGGCATTGCTTTGCGTACAGGGGACATAGCAATGAACACAAGAGGCAAAGTCCACATTCCCTTGAAGCTCATAGACCAGTGGGACTTCCATTTAGACAGACAATGAACAAGTAAATGGGAGATATACATTGTATATTAGACGATGATATGTGTGTTAATGAGAAACACAAACTAAAATAACAGTGAGATGATTATTCAAAAATGCTGTGGAAACAACACTGAAATTATCAAAAACTTTTTAAATGCTAGTAAATTTGATCAGCTCTATATAGACATGAGAAGTGTTCTGGATCCAACTGAATATATAAAACGATTTAATAACACATACATAACTTGAAGATGACATGAAGCCAAAATTTTGAGGAAAGTCTTCATTCCTATCTATGGTCTACCACGTTTTGGAGAGAAAATGTCAGTTAACATTTAGCCTAACAATTTTTCTTTCATTTCCTCTAGAATGACTTTATCTCTTTAAAAACAGAAACAGAAAAACAAAATAAAAGAAAACTAATAGACATAAAATGATTCCTACTGAACAGGTAGCTAAAACTCCAGCAGATAATCTATTTCATCACCAACTGAAAGTAGTCTATGTATTTTGTATGTAAAGCAGGACTTCCCATGCAAGCTTATTTTTAAATTAAAAGACAAAACCTTTAAAATATAGTGCCCATTTGACAGAAAAGTAATCATGAGTAGAGCCGTCTTCTGTACCTGTTAGAAGTATACCTAAGCATTACGAAGGGTGGAAACGTAAGTAGCCGCGCATTCTGTACCTTCCTGAGCTTCTCAATCATTTCCTCAATGAGGATGTCTCCATTTTGGGACACTTTGCTTTCCATCTGCGTCAACCACTCGCAGAGCTCCTTGTTCTTTTCGCTGAAGACTGCCCACTCGTTCAGTCTTTCACTTACTTGCTGCCGTCTCAAGGAGAGCTGAAAAGTTTAAAAATAGGCAAAAAGATAATTAGAGAGGAGTCCATAACCCCGAGGAAAACAGAAAATGAACCAGGACTAAAATGAACAATATTTGTATTAATGTATCTTTACAGTCCATTGTTTCCTGAAGTCCAGAATTTGCCATTAAACACAAGCGGGAAACACCGAATCCTGTGGTTCTTTCCTTAAGAGTCACGCGCACATTAGCTTATTAAAGGTTCTGAATAATCCATCTTCAAACAGCAGTTAGTTCAGCTTAGACATGAGACATCATCAGTAGTGTACTTTTTTCCCCTCAAACACCCCAAGCGCCTTACGAAAAAAATTGAAAAGAAAAGGGAAAGATGGGAGAAAAGAAGGATAGAGAAGGAAGGAAAAAGAAAGAAAACAGAAGTAAAAAGGAGAAAGAAAGAAAGGAAAAAGGAAACAGAAGAATAGGTAAAGAAGGGAAGGAAGTAAAGCAGGAAGAACAACAGAGCCTCAGGCATGCAGAGAGCAGGGCGGGGGAGACCGGGACAGTGGCCTGCAGTGGGGACGCGATTCCTGTGGCTCAGTTCCACACTGACAATTTTGCTTTTGGCAAGTTCCTTTATTTCTCTGTTGCTTTCATTTATTTATTTATTTATTTTTGTTTCTTTTCCTTCTTTTTCCCCTTGCATGATAGCTTTCCTGAGATATATTTCCCATACCAAACAATTCACCTGTTGAAAGTGTACAATTCAGTGGTTTTAGTATATTAATGAAGTTATGCAGTCATCACCACAGTAAAATTTAGAATATTTTCATCACTCAAAAAGTAATAAAAAAAAAAAATCCCTGTAGCCGTTAGTGGCCACTCTCCTGCTTCCTTCCACCCACCTCCCAGCTCCAATGTCTTCTGTCTCTTCGGATGTGCCTATTCTGGACATTTCGTAAAAATGGAATCACACAATATGTGGTCTTTTGTGACTAGCTTCTTTCACATAGCATATTTTAAAGATTCATCCATGTTGTAGCACATACCAATACTTCATTCCTTTTTATTGTTGAATATAGTCCATTGTGTGAATATACCACATTTTACTTATCAATTCCTCTGATGAAAGACATGTGGGCTGCTTCTACCTTTTGTCTACTAGGAATAACGCTGCTACAAACATTTGTGCACAAGTGTTTGGGTGGATACATGTTTTCATTTCTCTTGAGTATGTACCTAGGAGTGGATTTGCTGATGCTGGGTCATACGGTAACACTACAGATTGTTGTCCAAAGTGGTTGCACCATTTTACATTCCCACCAGCAGTAGGGTTCCAATTTTTCTATATCCATGTTTCATTATTGCCATCACAATGGGTATGAAGTGCTATCTCACTGTGGCTTTGATTTGAATTTCCCTAATGGCTAATAATGTGGAGAATCTTTTCCTATGTTTCTTGGCCATTTGTATATCTTCTTTGAGAACTATCTAGTCAAATCCTTTGCTTGCTTTTTAACTGGGTTGTCTTTTTATTATTCAGTTGTGAGAATTCCTTATACATTATATATACAATTGGCTTGTTTTCTTATTACTAAGTCTAGAATGATCCTTTTTCAGAATGCTACAATTCTCTGACTTCAAAATACAGCACTCTTGTTTTACAGTGCTGGTTGAGATACCAAGGAATGTTTCTAGTTGAACTACACTACAGATTAGCAAAACATGGTACTGCTTTGAGTGGTAAGAAGGTTTAAAGATGTTCTTCTACACAGTCTTGCTGACAATGCCATTCCATTACCAGTTCATTGCATTAAATACCTTCCCATCAGTTTTCTTTCCTCCCCAATATTTTATTATTAAAAATTTCAAACACAGAAAAGCTGGAAGAATTTCATGGTAAGCACTTCCAATATATATCTAGACCCTAAAATTGTTAATATTTTGTTATATTTTGCTTTAATACATATATTCCTCTATCAATCTATTTACTTTTTTTGTATACGTCAAATGAATTTCTTTTTGAAGATGAAAATGAAAATATCTCTAAGGTGCCATACACTTCCTAATTATCAATTCTGTCTAGGATTGGCTCTATTAATGATCAGGCAGATAATATTTAAGGTGTCCCATGACCCCAAATATTTGGGATTCTGTATCCAAAAAAAAAACAGGCAGGAATTAAGCCGTGAGCCCAGGATACCGAGCTTTCTCAAGGCCAGCCTCAGGCAGAGTGAGCTGCCTATACAGTGAGCACGTAACCTACTTTAGTTGAAATGTTACCCTTAGAAAATCATTCTTTTGAGTTATGATCTTTTAACATAAAAATTTCTCTGGGTTGGGTGACAATGATGAATCCATTAAGCATTTCCCCATTAGTATAATTCTGCCTACTATTTAGTTGGTTTTATTATTATTATTATTTTGGCAGAAGAATACAGAACGGCCGAAAGGCAGTGAACGCACTAGGGGCGGGTACTGCTAGGAATGGAAAAAGCTAAGAAAACACAGGCTAAAAAGTTCTGGAGACAAATTTCGCCTACCTGAAGCTACACCCAAGACTGTGCCTAAGAGCACAGTCCTTCAAGCCTCCCTTTCCTCTAACTCAGAGGGCAGAGTGCATTCTGATCTTCTGCAGGGTCTTTAAGCTTTTGAATTCTCTGGTGACTATGACCTTTGCCCTTTCATTCACAGAGCATCAGAGGCAGGAGTCTGGCTGGGAGTTAGAATTTTGGTTCAACTGATGTCCAAGCTGAAACTATATTTGCATAATTGGGATGGCCCAAAGGAACTATTTTCTAAGAAAAGGTTAGAAACCCTTGCCTTTCAGACTTAAGATGAACAAGTCTTGCTGTGAGTAGCACCACACTTACTCTTGGCCATGAGCCAAAAATGAATTCTAGGGCTTTACTCCTAGCAGATGCTGGGAAGATGACCATGTAAAAGAAAATATTACCTATTACTTTGAAAAGTAGGTATTTTTATTCCCATTCCAGAGACAAGGAGAGTGAAAGTTGGACACATTTGAGGCATCTGTTTACAGTCAGTATGAGACAGAACCAGAAAAATTCAAGTCTTTTGACACAGGTTGCCATATGACATTGTGATTAAATATCCAGAAGTAGCTGAAATTCCAAACCTGTTTTCATCCCTTATTAATGATATGACCAGGGCAAGGTTACTCAACTTCTCTACGCCTTACTCTCCTCATTTGTAAATTAATCTTATGTTTGTTCCAAAAGTCATGAAACAAATGTTTATTGTTAGTGGTAAACAAGTGTCTACTATGTGCTAAGCACTGTCCTATGTACCAGGATACAGTTAATACAACACAAACAAGAAAGTGACTGGTGCACACTGCAGACCTAACAAAAGCTCCCCATCACTATGCTGCTGCTGCTACTGCTATTACACATGACTACAGGGCTTCATCTAAATTTTTAATTGTTTTTTCTTGACACTCATGTATTCAATATCTCCACTAAACAGCTTGAATATACATTCCTAGTGTTTATCACACACCACGAAAGTGTGCCTTTCCTTTGCTTACTGTGGAGCTGTACCTGAAAGAAGAAACAGCTAGGCTACAAGCTGGGGACAAACCCAGGCCAAAAGCTTTTCAAAAGATAAAATTCATAAGGGGGATGGTATTCGCCTTTTGGCTTGTAAACGATGAGTTAACATGACCACCTCTTTCTTTGGACTCAGCCGAAACCCTCAAATTATTTATCAGTTAGTACATACTTATGATTTCTCAAGGGTACAAACACACTGCATTGCCAACAGCTGACAGGTACCGGCTAAAACATCCAAGGTGTGAGGCGGCTGAACAGGAAATACATCCTTTTCTACTGCAAATATTTTTACCATGACATTTTGAAAAAACGCGCAATTACGATGATGATATATGTTTATATTTCAACTAGAATTACTCACAGCTCTACAAACCAAAACAGGGATGCGAGCAAGTGTCGGCTCAGGCTGCTCACAGGCGCGACACTGATTAGGGGGGTCTACTTGAAACAGGAGACTTTTACGTGTCAGCTGTGCCCCGCCACTTACAGCCTGCCTTCCTCATTCCCACCGCGGTTCCAAGTACTCCTGACTCCTCACCAACTGCTTCCGTCAGAATAGGAACAGACTACTTGCTCCTTAGCATGGATAATACCAGGTTTAACTAAAGGTATCTGACTTTTACAATGAAACATGGGCGCAAGCTCATTTCCTTTTGTGGTTTCATACTTGACAGAATGTTCGCTGGAAACAACTAACTCAAGAACCGGAAACCAACCTCTTTCTCTCCTTAGAGTTATATCCCGGCACCTTGAGCAGACCCAAGAGTAAACTTTCACTGTTTTAAATACTTTTATTGAGATGGAAGTTATATGAGATAAATATGCTTTAGCTTCATGCCTTAAGACACTTCAATATAGAAAGTTTCTAGAAACACTATCTATTCCATTGGCTTCCTTTTTTTAAAGTTTTAGTCTTTAGTTTAGTCTTTAGTCTTTAGTTTCACAGGTGCAGGGTATTACTCTCTTCACAACACATCATATAGTCAGCAGCAGGTATTTTTCTTCCCAAAATCTCATGTTGAAATTTGACCCCCAGTGTTGGAGGTGGGGCCCGGTGCGAGGCGTCTGAGCCGCAGATCCATCAGGAATGGCTCGGTGCCCTCCCAGTGGTCATTAGTGAGTTCTCACACTGGTAGTTCACACAAGAGCTGGTTGTTTGAAAGAGACTGGCACTTCCTCCCCTCTCTCTCGCTCCTTCTCTCGCCGTGTGACACACCTGCTCCTCCTTCCCCTCCCGCCTTGACAGGAAGCTTCCTGAAGCCCTCACCAGAAGAACATTGTACATGTTTCTTGTACAGTCTGCAGAACTGTGAGCCAAATAAACCTCTTTTCTTTATAAATTACCCAGCCCCTGGTATTTCCTTTATAGCAACACAAAATGGACCAAGACATAGGAGATAAATATGCTTTCGCTTCGTGCCTTAAGACACGTCAATACACAAAGTTTCTAGAAACACTATATATTTAGTTGGCTTCCTCTTTTTAACTTCTTCCTCTACTAGGTGCGAGGTATTAATCTCTTCACAGCATATCAGATAATCAACAGCAGCTTTCGAAATGTATTTACAGACTGTTGCCCAGATATATCTAAGTCTGGTGAACAGTTTTACAACATACAAACATATAATTTCACAACTAATAATAATAACTCCATGGCATTTTTATACAAATTTTCCTACATCAAAAAGTATTGCATAGCCATAATCTTCTTAACCTTCAAAATATTCACTGAGAACATGGAACTCTGTGAAAAGTAGCTGAATTCATTTTGAGCTCAAATCATTAACATGTTGGTGAAAGTCATCTCTTCATATCCCCATTTTAAAAGCATAAAAGCAATGTTCACAGGAAACTGTTCCCACGTCTACCACATGTGCTCCAGAGTTTTCCTTTGGTCTGGGGCCTGAGAAAAATCTGGGTTTTAATCAAAGCATACACACAGAAATTTTCCTAAGAACACACTCCTTGTTTATGTCACAAAAACCAAAAGACTCTGAGCCTCTTAAACTGTTTAACGGTTCCTGAAGCGTGAGGATAAGCATCCCTAAAGTCGGAGAGAGTGGTGGAATGGGAGAGAAAAGATTTTAGGACAGCACAGTCGGCATGGGCACACAGGTGTGAGGGTAGGTGGGCAGAAGAGGCCCCTCCTCAACAGTCCGTTCTTCAGCCTTCCCGCACCCGCTTCACCCAGCCAGGCCCTCTGCTTCCGGCCTCCAATCCTGCTGCAACCTTGTCATCGAACACATCCATTTGTCTCCTCCCATTCCATCTCCACCACTTCCCATCTCCGGACTCAATTCAAGATTTATCCTCTTCGGCCAGGGGCGATGGCTCACGCCTGTAACCCTAGCAGTCTGGGAAGCCGAAGTGGGAGGATTGCTTGAGCTCAGGAATTTGAGACCAGCCTGAGCAAGAGTGAAACTGCGTCTCAAAAAAATAAATAAATAACAATCAATTGTATTTAAAAAAAAAAAAAGATTTATCCACTTCATTCTTGATCCATTTCATTTATTCTCTGCAATCCCCACTTCCTTTAGCTTGCTTTCAACTTTTTTTCTTTTTTTAAATAGAGATAAGATCTTGCTCTGTCACCAAGGCTGGAACTCCTGGGCTCAAGCAATCCTCCCGCCTCTGTCTCCCAAGTAGCTGGGATTTTGGCATGTACCACTAAGCCCAGGTCATTTTTCTGTTTTGGGTTTGTTTTTGTTTTGTTTTGTTTTGTTTTTTGTGGAGACAGGATCTCACTATGTTGCCTAGGCTGGTTTCAAACTCCTGGGCTAAAGTGATCCACTGCCTTGGCCTCCCAAAGTGCTGGGATGACAGGTGTGAGTCTCCATGCCTAGCCAGCTTACCTACATCTTTACATATTCTTACACATTATTTTCCCCTGTTTATTCCTGGTTTTCTTCTTTCTACACTGATTTCAGTCTCAGCTCAATTGTAAACCTGATGGCAGACAAATGTACTACAGTTTGTTAAATTCACAATAATTAATACAATAGACCCATTTAACAAATATTTCATATGTATTGTAGCCTATTATGTGCCAGGCATGGTACTCAGGGTACAGAAGTAACGAGACAGACACAGCCCCTATATCCTGGAGAGGATGACCTCCAGGCACTGAGGCAGTCACCTGCTCTTAACTTGTGAGCCTTTTAATCTATTATGCCTTTTTGCCTATGGTGTCTTCTTGCTGCCTTTCCACCAATATTTTCCACTTCATTTCCAACTCAAAACCTAATGTGGGATCTCTTTTAAGGTATGATGCACATAGAAGGTATTTAATAAATGAACAAAGTATGACTAAAAATGCCATATACCCATGAATTACTAGGCAACAACTACAGTAAATCAAGAGCAACAATGAATGTTCCATGAACAAAACCAGCTCCACAGTATAACCTGAAATTGCACATACAATGATTTTTCATGTGTTTAAATTATATCAACCTAACAAAACCACACCTGTGAACCACAACACTGTGCTTCCTCTTAAAAATATTATGCCGGCTAGCAAAAGTGAAAGGAAGATAAGTGAATCTAAACTGTAATACTAAATGTATTTGTAATAATTTGAAATATTCCGGTAATGACCACGGGGTTCTTTCTTCATCCACACTATGAGTTACAGGATGGGTCCAAATCTGGGTAAAGCCATTGACATTCTGATTCATTTCCCAGTTCTCCATTATTTTGAGGGAATTCCATCTTTAGAACTTATCTTACCTGGTGGCATAGCTCTTCCCACTGTCTTTGCAGAAGTTCTATGCGTTCATTAAGGATGGAGATATCATCGGCACTGATGTACGCAGAGAGGGTGTCCTTCAGCAGTGTCAGCTGTGTCAAGTCATCTGTCCAGCTCCCAACTGCATTTTCTAATTCCTAAATTAAAAAAAAAAATTTTTTTTGAATACCCATGGACATCTGTCAATGATTTCAGAAATGTTTTTGAATTCCCTCTTGACATAATTTCCTTCCGTATCACTCTATTTAAACAGGCATACCTTGGAGATATTGCAGGTTTGGCTTGGTTCCAGACCACTGCAATAAGTGCATATTGCAATAAAGAGAGGTTTTGGTTTCCTGGTGCATACAAAAATTATGTTCACACTATACTGTAGTCTATTAAGTGTACAACATTATGTCTAAAACTGTACATGCCTTAATTTAAAAATACTTTATGATTAAAAAATGCTAATGATAATCTGAGCCGTCAGTGAGTTGTAATATTTTTCGTGGTAGAGGGTTTTGCCTTGATGTTGATGGCTGCTGACTGATCAGGGTGGTGGTTGCTGAAGGCTAGGGTGGCTGTGATGATTTCTTAAAATAAGACAATAAAGGTTGCCATGTAGATTGACTTTTCCTTTCAAGAGCAATTTCTCTGTAGCATGCCATGCTGTTTGATAGCATTTCACTCCTAGTACAACTCCCTTCAAAATTGGAGTCAATCCTCTCAAACCCTGCTGCTGCTTTATCAACCAAGTCTATGTAATATTCTAAATCCTCTGTTGTCATTTCAACAGTGTTTGCAGCATCTTTACTAGGAGTAGATTCCATTTCAAGAAATCACTTTCTTTGTTCATCTAGAAGAAGCAGCTCCTTATCTGTTGAAGTTTTATGAAATTGCAAAAGTTCAGTCACATCGTCAGGCTTCACTTGTAACTCTAGCTCTCTTGTTATTTCTACCATTACTGCAGTGACTTCCTCCACTGAAGTTTTGAACCCTTTAAAGTCATCCTTGAGGGTTGGAATAAACTTCTTCCAAACTCCTGCTAATGTTGATATTTTGACCTCCGCCCATGAATCACAAATGTTCTCAGTGGCATCTAGAATGATTCCTTTCCTGAAGGTTTTCAGTTCACTTTGCCCAGATCCATCAGAAGAATCACTATCCATGGCAGCAATAGCCTTACAAAACATATTTCTTAAATGATAAGACTCAAAGTCAAAATTACTCCTTGATCCATGGGCTGCAGAATAGATGTTGTCTTAGCAGGTAGGAAAACAACATCAATCTCCATCAGAGCCCTTGAGTGACTAGGTGCATTGCCAATGAACAGCAATATTTTGAAAGGAGTCTTTTTCTGAGCAGTAGGTCTCAAAAGTGGGCTTAAAATATTCAGTAAACTATACTGTAGACAGAAGTGCTGCCATCCGGGCTTTCTTGTTTCATTGACAGAGGACAGGCAAGAGTATATTGAGCATAATTCTTAAGGGTCCTAGGATTTTCAGAATGGTAAATAAGTATTGGCTTCAACTTAAAGTTACCAGCTGCATTAGTCCCTAACAAGAGAGTCAGCTTGTCCTTTGAAGCTTTAAAGCCAGGCATTGACTTCTTTCTGACTATAAAAGTCCTAGATGGCATCTTCTTCCAATAGAAGGCTGTTTGTCTACATGGAAAATCTATCGTTTTGTGTAGCCACCTTCATCAGTTATCTTATCTAGACCTTTGGCTAACTTGCTGCAGCTTCTCCAGCAGCCTTGCTGCTGCACCTCACACTTTTGTGTTATGAACCAGCCTCTGCCAGCTTTAAACTTTTCTTCTGCAGCTTCCTCCACTCTCTAGCCTTCATAGAATTGAACGGAATGAGGGTGTTGCTCTGGATTAGGCTTTGGCTTAAGGGAATGTTGTGGCTGGTTTGATCTTCTATCAGACCACTACAACTTTCTTCTATTAGCAATAAGGCTGTTTCACTTTATCATTCCTGTGCTCACTGGAGTAGCACTTTTAATTTCCTTCTAGAACTTCTCCTTTGCGCTCATGACTAGGCTAATTGTTTGGCATGAGGGCCTAGCTTTTGGCCTATCCTGGCCTTCAATATCTCTTCCTTATTAAACTTACTCATTTCAAGTGAAAGATGTTCACTTGAACATTTAGGGGCCACTGTAGGGTATTAACTGGCCTAATTTCAATATTGTTGTGTCTCAGGAAATAGGGAAGCCTGAGCAGAGGCAGAGAGATGGGGGAATGGCCCATTGGTGGAGCAGTCAGAACACATGCAACATTTGTTGATTGATTTCACCATCCTATACGGACACAGTTTATCATGCTCCCAAACAATTACAATAATAACACGAAAGAGCATTGATCATAGATCACCATAAGAGATATAATAATAATAAAAAGTTGGAATATTGTGAGAATTATCCAAATGTGACACAGAGACATAAAGTGAGTGTATGCTGTTAGAAAAATGGTGCTGACAGACTTGCTCTATGCAGGGTCCTCAATTTGTAAAACCTTCGATTCGTAAAAACACAGTATCTGCACGGTGCAACAAAGCAAAGCAAAATAAAAGGAGGTTTGCTTGTACTTTATTTACTTCCTAAGTAATGTGATTCTGATACAATATGATTGCTTGTAGACTCTTCCTGCCATATATTTACCATTTCATTGATCTTTTCCTGATGTTTATTTTTAAATTGAAGTTTCATCATTGCATTGCTCTTCTTTATTTTAAACTGACTTCATAAGCCCTAACCGATCCATTTTTCCTGTTCTGAGTTACGGATCACGCTGATTAAACATTTTTTTTTTTAAAAAGACACCTAAATTTAACTTTCATTTCCAAACACTAGGAATTGCTATATTCTGTGATCTATACTTATAATGTAATAGCTCAGAAGATGTGTTGCTGTTACTATGCAATTTTAAATAATGCACTGAATACATTTTCTGCAGGATCAGAGATTTCTGTAAGTTACTAAAAAAGGAATATGTACCCTGTCCCTTTGGGGAACGATTTAAGAAAAAAAAATCCATATAATAATATTTGAATGAGTTAACATTAGTTTTTGGAATGCTTTGACTAATGATGAGCTTTGCAATTTGTATAACCACTTGCTTTTAGATGCTAGATAATTTCAATGTATGAATAGAATACTTCATGTGGCTTTTTCCTCCCTTTATGTTTCTTCACACAGGAGGCAGGTTTTCAAAGGCACAGGCAATTAACGACACTGTCTGAGGCTAACTTCTTAGGCAATTTAGGCAAACAAGGTTTTAGCCTAAATTTTCCAGGTAATTGCTTTGTTTTGCTGCTGAGCATGGTTTGGTGAAGAGTAGCAGAGAACTAGACTGAAATAATTTTTTTAATCTACAAATTCAATAGCAGGGTGTGTTTGTAACTGTCATGTATTTTGGGAGATGAAAAATTAGGTTCCATGGCAACAGTATTTGGCTGAAAAACAAAACCATCTAGGTAAATTAAATATGTGACATTTCTGCTTATAGCCTTAGATATATTAAATTTTTATATCAATGTAAAGATTTTCCTATTTTTATCCCAATTTCTAGCTCCCAATTCAGATTTGGTATATTGATTAAAAAGGAAACAATAACACCCCCCCAAACAACTGTTTCAGACTCAGTACATCTATCCATTAGATGAGTCAGTGTGGTAAAAATACAGCCTGTAGATTCAGTCAACCCTGATATTTACTAACTTTGAAAAGTTATTAAACTTCAAGAAGCCTCAGTTTTCTCATCTGCAAAAGGGTAATAACAGAATACTTTCATGAGCTTGTTGTTTTCATGTTAACTGAGATAACACTAGTACATCCATCAGCACATAGGAGAAGCCTAATAAATGCACATTCCTGCTCTACAAAAATTCTTGTTAATAATTTTTAATAAATTTACAATTGTAGGTTTGAAATAAACTCTTTTTAATCTTTGTCACTGTTGCATACTTTGAATGTAAAATCTGAATATAGAATTTCACTCACTTTCCATCGATGATATATACTACCTTTTAATTTTAGTAAATCTGTCTTTTTTGAGTATCAAAGAATATCCTTGAATTTTAATGTGAAAGGGGAACTTCTTATATCTATACTTGTCATGAGTTCTAGACTTCTTTAACAATTAGTCTCTCTTAAATACTTAGGAATTCTTAGCCAAAGTGAAGTGAAGAACTTCTGATTACAATCCAAGTGAAGGAGCTCAGGAAATTTCACCCCAAAACATGAATCCTTGGTATAATTA
This sequence comes from Lepilemur ruficaudatus, assembly GCA_963574885.1. Taxonomy (NCBI): domain Eukaryota; kingdom Metazoa; phylum Chordata; class Mammalia; order Primates; family Lepilemuridae; genus Lepilemur; species Lepilemur ruficaudatus. Next base: position 714 of record CAUYRT010088899.1, on the reverse strand, counting down.
GTATTTTGAATTAAAGAGCAACAGGTGCTAGGAGGGCCTTCCCTCTGTCTTCATAAAACCACACTCATCAAAAAGAATAATTGACTTCCCTTCCTCCCTGTTATCTCAACATATTGCAGAAAAGAAGATTAAGAATGCAACCTGCAGTAATAAAAAAATCTTCCAATTAAAACAAAAAGCCCTGGACCAGATGGATTAACAGCCGAATTTTACCAGACCTACAAAGAAGAGCTGGTACCCATATTACAGAAATTATTCCATAACATCAAGAAGGAGGGAATCCTCCCCAACTCATGTATTAATACAAAGCCAATGTTACCTTGATATGAAAGCCAGGAAAGGAAACAACAACAACAACAAAGAGAAACCTACAGACCAATATTCCTCACGAATATAGATGCAATAATCCTCAATAAAATACTAACAAACAGAATTCAACAGCACATCAAAAAAAAATAATCCACCATGACCAAGTGGGCTTCATTCCAGGGATGCAAAGATGGCTCAACATATGGAAATCAATAAATGTGATTCACCACAGAAACAGAAGCAAAAACAGAGACCATATTGTTGTCTCAATAGATGCAGAAAAAGCTTTCAACAAAATTCAGTACCCTTTCATGATAAAAACCCTCAACTAGGCACAGAAGGAATATATCTCAAAATTATAAAAGCCATGTATGACAAACCCACAGCCAACATCATACTGAGTGG
>CAUYRT010088898.1:0-11989 GCA_963574885.1 Lepilemur ruficaudatus | reverse complement strand
GGTCTAAGAACTTCCTGTAGGGCTGGTCTGGTGTTTGCAAATTCCATCAGAGAATGCTTGTCTGAGAAGGACTTTATTTCTCCCTTGTAGATGAAACTTAGTTTTCCCAGATAAAGAATCGTAGGTTGGGCTTTATTCTGTTTTAGGAGATTAAGGATAGGCACCCAGTCCCTTCTGGTTTGTAGGGTTTCAGATGAGAAATCTGCCTTTAATCTGATAGGCCTGCCTTTGAAGTTTATTTGTTATTTTTGTCTGGCTGCATGGAGGATTGCTTCTTTCGCATTTACTTTGGTCAGCCTAATAACCATGTGACGAGGTGATTGCCTTTTCACGTTGAATCTCGCAGGAGTTCTATGTGCGTCTTGTACCTGAATACCGAGATTTCTGGCTAGGCCTGGCATATTTTCCTCCAGCATTTCATGAAATAAGTTTTCCAGCCCTTGTGAATGTTCCTCTGCCTCCTCTGGTAACCCTATCAACCTGAGGTTCGGGTTTTTTTTTCCATAATCCCATACTTCTTGTAAGCTTTGGTCTTGTCTCTTGTTTCTGTGTTCCCTTTCTTCCTCTGATTTGTTTAGCACATAAGCATAATCTTCAAGCTCTGAAATTCACTCTTTTGCATGATCCAATATATTCTTAAGACATTCCATTGAGTTTTTGAGTTCCTCGAATGTATCCTTCATTGCCAGAATTTCTGTTTGGTTTTCTTGAATAATTTCAATTTCTTTGGAGAACTTTTTATTTATTTCCTGAATCATTCTTGTGGTTTCTCTATGTTGGGAATCTATTTTCTCTTCAATACCATTAAGTTTTCTAACAATCCATATTCGGAAATCTTCCTCTGTCAGGTTAATCGTATCATGTAGTTTGGTATCAGTTCATGATGATCAAGTATTTTCTTTGGGAGGTGACTTCTCTCTCTGATACTTCATGTTTCCTATGATCTTTCACTTGTTCTTTCTCATCTGGGTACTTTGTCAAGGACTGGAGTTGCTGGAACTGGATTATGAACCCAAATTGGATAGACTGCTTCTACCCTCTTTCAGCCACCAATAGGGAAAAGGAAATGAAGCGGAGGTAACACTTTGGCGACCAGGTTTCAGGATGAACAGTCTCCTTCTCAGCTCCGCCCAGGGGTGGAATCAGTCCCTTCAGTGTGAAACGCCTGGCCTGAGTCGCAGGAAAGGGTGGGTGGTACTGTCTCCCCAGCTCACAAGTGGAGAGGCAACCTCCCTCGCAATTCCGCCCTGACAAGCTGGTTTCTGCTCTTTTGACACAGAATGAAGGCAGCTGGGTAGGGAGGGAGACCCCCCCAAGACCAGCCTGGCAAGTCAGCTGCTGCTGTTACCACGTTCCCCTAACCTTCCCTTCAAATGCTGAACCAGAGCCATGGGAATGGGAGGACTTGGTGCTGAGTTGGGGTATCAGACAGACCCTGTCCTTTTTTCCCCCCCTCTTCCCCTCCCCTCTTTCAAATGCCAGACCTGCTTGACCAGTTTAGGACAGGGAGGGGGACTGTGACCACTACCAGAGCAGCCTGCAGCATTTCCAGGCTAGGGGAGGCGTCCAACTGCCTACTTAGAGTTGGCGCACAGTGCACCTTCCAAACTGTGCTCCGGGCCCACTGCTACCCCAACCCACCGAGTCACAACTGTTTAGCTGCAGGGTACCATGCTTGCTCTGTCTCTCCAGTGCCTGCGAAACCCTCAGTGACTTCCCAGGGCAGAGTCTCCTCCAAGGTGTATGCTCCCTGTCCTAGTCTTGGAAGCCTCCCAACGTGAGAAGGCACTCTCCGCACTCACACCTGTGGAACTGGGAAGTGCCCGCTCAGCTAGGGTCCTCCCCCAATCAGGGCTGACTCAGAGGAGTGCACCAGAGAATTCAAAATGTTCCCCATTCCAGTTTTTACTCCACACAGCCCGTCTGCCTGCACCACCACTTCCCGCCAACTTCAGACACTTCCCTGGTTGCATGGGTGTGGGGCACGGTGGGGGAAGGATTGTCCTTCCAGGAGTCAGAATGCTCTGCCACAGCCAGCCAGATGGAGTGGGATCTGGGGTCTCCCCTGAGGCACATGTCTAACTCTCTGGGCTCTGTGAGAAATTTTCTGAATCACCTCTTTTTTCTGCCAGTGTCCAGTGTCCCATGCTATTTCTCTGCAGGTCCACGAAACTGGTCCTGTGGAAGTGGAGCTCACTCGTGTGCAGTAGTCCATCTATTTCACCTCCGACTCTGAGAGCAGAGAGCTAAGAGGCCACCCCTAATCCTCCATTTTTCTATCCTATTTTTTTTATTACTTTAATTTTCTGGAAAAAAGTTAACCATTAAAAATTACCAAAAAAATACAAATATGGGGACATGCATTTTTTTCTTTTGTCTCAGGCTCCAATATTGCTTGGCATGGCACTGAACAAGGCAGTGATGGGTCAAATGTGACTTTTGCAAGTTTCTCTCACTGAACCATGGGGAGAAGGTTGGTGGAGGGAGGAAACACATCAAGAATGACTCTTAGGTGTCTCCATTGTACAGCCAGGTGGACAGTGCAGTTCTCTGAGGAGGGGAAGGCTGGAGGAGGAGCAGGTGTTTTGGAGGGAGTACAGATAATGACCTTTTTTCTTGGGTATGTTGAAGTCTGAGATACCTTGGAGCTTCAGCTGTTTGATAGTTCCAATTTCTCAAAGATGAGTTATCAAATAGGCAGTTGGATAAATGGGTCTGAAGCTCAGAGGAAAAATATAGGTTAAATATATGAGCTTGGGAGTTATGAATTGGCCAGGAGATCATAACTATAAGAAATGAGGTCATCTATGGCAGGTTCTCAGCCCTGGGTGCACATTGGAATCACCTGGGAGGCTTTTAAAAATTCCTGATGTCCAGGCACCACTCCAGACCAATTAAATCAGTCCTTAGAGGTGAGGACCAGGCATAGTTATTTTTCAAAAAGCTTCCCAAGGATTTCTGAAGATGGAGTAGATGATTCCTCCTTTTGCCTTGATTGCTAACTACAACTGAAAACCTTGGGCATTGCATATGAAACAAGCATAAGAGGGCTCTGAAAGGTGGAGAGAAAAAGACAGACTGGATAAGAACCTTGGAACCCAAGAAACAGCAGGACAGGGAGTTTCTTGGGTTTTCTTTCTGCCTCATATAGACCATAAGGCAGCAACCTGGAAATAGCAACGAGTGCAGACAGACAAAGCTCCAACAAAGCCTGTTATCTTCAACCAAAGGACCAGGGAAGGGGCAGGTTAGCAAGGCAGAAAACTTTTAGACAATAGCTTCTCTACTCTAGGCAAACACCATAGCAAAATTATGCCCCATCCCCATGCACACCAGTTAGGGAGCCTGGACTTTCACTCATGAGACTCTAAAGAAGGACTCTAACAGAGCTTCCTGGTTGATGTCAGAGAAGGCCAAGCAAGGAGCTACGTTTATTATCCCCTGAAGCTGGCAAGGAGCTCTCCTATCCTGTTGTGTCCCTGGAGATGACCTGGAGAGCCTGGTCTTCCACCTCCACCTGGCAGGAACTCGGTGTGTGTTGACAAAGGAAGCTGAATGAAAAGTCAAGACTTTCACCATCATCCAGTGGTAAGAAGCCCACTCCTCTGATAGTGTCAGTGGAGACAGTGACCTGGAATTCCCACCTGCCTCCAGCAGTAATGAAGAGCCCTTCCTCACCTTGGATATCAATGGTGGTCTAGTAGGGAACCAGGATTTCTAACTCTACCTGACAGTAATCAGGCAGCATTGCCCCTTCCTTCCCCTTCTGGAGTGGTGTCAGAGGCATCTAGCTAAAATAGAGGCTTATGTAAGATTCATCATCTTATAACATAATATAAAAATGATTCAGGATTCAATTAAAAATCATTCATCATACCAAGAACCAGATGATCTCAAAATGAATGAAAAAAAAAGACATCAGTAGATGGCAGAACCAAGATGACAGAGATGTTAGAATTATTTGACAAAAGGATGATATCAACAAGATTGCAGACTAGGAAGCTCTGGGTCCTCTTTCTCCCTGCAAACACATCAATTCAATAACACACAGACAGATTTCCTTTGTGAGAAATCCAGTAACTAGTTCAGAGGCTTCTGCACCCTGGATGAGCATGAAACCAGCCACATCAGAGCAGTAGGAAAATTTGATACATCTTCTCACCAAAATTCCTACCCCTAGCCCAGCACCATACAATTGGAAGGAAACCCTTAGCTCCCAGCTTCTCCTGGGAAGGGAAGGACTTAGACTGTACATCCAATATTCCAACTTTTCTGGGGGCTTCTCAAGGGACTGGTTTCTGTCTTGGCTGTCTCAGACCACTGATGGGACTCAGCATACAGATGTTCGGGGGCCTGTAAGAACAAAGCTGGTGATTCGAACTAGTGTGGAAGCTGTAACTCCTCCCTCAACCCCACACAGAGTGTGCAGGCAAAACCTCAGATCTCAGTTTCTCCCTGGGATAGGAGGGAGTTGGAATATGTGTCCAAGGTTCCAACTTTTCTGGGGGCTGCCCAAGATATTGGCTTATGTCTGGCCTGTATTGGAGTGCTGATGGGACCTAGAATACTCCAGAAGCCTGGGTGCCAGTGAGAACAAAGACAGAGTTTGGACTGGCATGAAGATTTGAGAGGCCATCAGAATCTCTGGCCAGCCTGATTGGTGAAGATCTTCTGTCTTTATGAGGCCAGTTGGTGAAGTCTGGAGAGGTGGCTGTTTTCTGTAATGTGCAGATACCAACACAAAAAGTCAGGAAAATGAAGAAACAGGAAATGTGTCTGAAACAAAGGAACAAGGTAAATCTCCATAACCTGACCTAATGAAATGGAGATATATGATTTACCTGACAGAGAATTCAAATTAACCACCATAAAGATGCTCAGTGAGATCAGGAGAAAAATTTATGAACACAGGAGAATTTCAACAGAGATAGAAAATGTAAAAAAGTACCACACAGAACTCTTGGAGCTGAGAATAGAATAACAACTGAAAAAATCACTAGAGGGTTTCAATAGTGGACTAGATCAAGCAGAAGAAAGGATCAGTGAATTTGAAGAAAGGTCATTGAAAATTATTCTGTAAATCACTTTTAATTCTAGAATAAAAGGTAAAAGATAAAATTATTAAAATAACTAAAACTATAAAATATGTTAATGGACAAGCAATATAAAAAGATGTAAATTGTGACATCACTAGCATAAACTGTGTGTGTGTGTGGGAGAAGTAAAAGTATAGAGTTTTTATATGTGATTGAAGTTAAGTTGTATCAGTTTAAAGTAGACTATTATAACTATAAGATGTTTTATGTAAGCCCCATGATAACCACAAAGAGAATACCTACAGAAGATATACAAATGAAGAAAGGAGCCAACCATATCAGTGCAATAAATCAATGAAACACAAAGAAACCAGCAGAAAGGAAAGAGGGACAAAAGAACTATAAGACAGACAGAAAACAATTAAAAAGAGCAATGGTAAGACTTTTCGTACAAATGTTGATAGTTACTTTAAGCATAAATGGAATAAAGCCCCCAGTCAAAAGACATAGAGTGGCTGAATGGCTAAAAAAAGATCCAACTACATGCTTGTCTCTAAGAGACTCACTTTAGTCTTAGGACACACATAGGCTGAAGGTGAAGGGATGGAAAAAGATACTTCACACAGTGGTAACTGACAGAGTGCAGGGGTGGCTATCCTTATATCTGACAAAATAGACTTTAAGTCAAAAACTTCTTTGTCAAATGAGACAAAGAAGGTCATTATATTGATAAAAGGGTCAATTCAACAGGAAGATATAACAATTATAAATATATATGCACCCAATAGCAGAGCCCCAAAATATATAAGGCAAACATTGACAGAACTGAACAGAGAAATAGACAACAATACAATAATAGTAGGAGAGTTCAATACCCCACTTTCAGTAAAGGATAGAACATCCAGACAGAAAATCAACAAGGAAACAGTGGACTTGAACAATACTTTAGCTCAAATAGACGTGATAGACATATACAGAACAGCAGCAGAATACACATTCTTCTCAAATGCACATGGAATGTTCTCCAGATAGATCTCATGTTAGGTCATAAAACAAGTCTTAACAAATTTAAGAAGATTGAAATCATACCAAGTATCTTTCCCAGCTACAATGGAATGAAACTAGAAATCAGTAGCAGAAGGAAAACTGGAACATTCACAAATATGTGGAAATTAAACAACACACTCCTAAAAAGCCAATGAGTCAAAGAAGAAATCACAAGGGAAATTAGAAAATATCTTGAGACAAATGAAAACAAAAATACAACATATCAAATCATATAGGATAAAGCAAAGGCGGTACTAACAGGGAAGTTCATAGCAATAAATGCCTAAATTAAAGAATAAAGAGCGTGCTGCCTGGCCTTTTCACCTGTCCCAAGGGCTGGACTTGTGGGACTCTTCTTGCAGCAACTGCATGAGAGCAGAGTATGAGCTGCAGTGGCTGGAGTCATGGCAGGACGAGCATTTAGCAAGTTTCTTCTTCCTTTTTGACTGTGCATTGGTTGAAAGGAGTGCAGCTGAAACTCTAACCAAAGGAGGCATTATGCTTCCAGAAAAATCTCAAGGAAAAGTATGCCAAGCAATGGTAGTGGCTGTTGGATCGGGCTCTAAAGGAAAGCATGGAGAGATTCAACCAGTTAGTGTGAAAGTTGCAGATAAAGTTCTTCTCCCAGAATATGGAGGCACCAAAGTTGTTCTAGATGACAAGAATTATTTCTTATTTAGAGATGGGGACATTCTTTTTTTTTTTTTTTGGTTTGTTTTATTTGAGAATATTACAGGCTACAAATACTTTGGTCACATAAATTGTCTTTGCACCACTCAGATCGAAGCTGTAAGTGTGCCCATGCCCCATACAGTGTGCACTGTACCCATTAGATGTGAATTTACCCTCCCTTCCCCCCAACCTGCTTGATTTCTAAAGAATGTTATTTCCACACATGCACATAATTGTTGATCTATTAGTTCCAATTTAATGGTGAGTTGTAGTGTTTGTTTTTCCATTCTTGTGATACTTGAGATGGGGACATTCTTGGAAAGTACGTAGACTGAAATAAATCTCTATTGAATTGGCATTGACATGAAGCTTCCTATACCACTGAAATTCAGAAATCTTTCATCATGTAAAAAATTTCCATGTCTCTCTTTTATAATAAACTGATGATATCTAAATTGCTGACATCTAGTGTCTAAAATTTAGTTTCACTGTAGTGTTACAAACATTTCCAAATAAAAATATCTAAGTGAGTGGATAATCTTTACTTAGTGACTTAAGGTGGTTTTAGGGTTCTCTAGTTTATGTTTTTTTCAAATAATGTGCAGGGAATTCTGGGAGACAAAGTTTTCTAGGTATATACATTTTCACACTGAATTTAGCTTTATTACATGATTGATACTGAAGCAAAGCCATCGATTTACATTTTAAGAAAATTAAGTAGCAATATTCTGACTTCAAATTTAACAAGCTAAAAAAAAAAGGACCTAGGAGAGAAAAAGAACACACTAAGCCAAAGTTAGCAGAAGGAAGGAAATAATAAAAATTAAAACAAAATAAATGAAACAGAGACTAGTAAAACAATAGAAAAGATCAATGAAACAAAGACTTAGTTTTTCAAAAAGGTAAACAAAATTAATAAACTTCTTGCTAGATGTTAACAGAAAAGAAGCCAAACTCTGCAAAATAATTTTAAAGAGTTTTATTCTGAGCCAAATTTGAGGACCTTGACCCGGAGCCACGCCCAAGAAACCTTGAGCAAGTGGACTTGCTGTGGCTGGGTTACAGTTTGGTTTTATACATTTCAGGGAGACAGGGTTACAGGTGAAGTCATAAATCAATACGTGGAAAGCATACATTGGTTTGGCCCGAAAAGGTGGGCCATCTTGATTTGGGGGGCTTATAGGTTATAGGTGGGTTTAAAGATTCTTTGACTTGTAATCGATTAAAGACATGAAGCTTTGTCTAAAGGCTTGGAATGTTTTAAGATAAGGAGCTGTTTATCAGAGATAAGCCACCAGACATATATTTGTTGTGTAAATTGAGGGCCTGCAGGTGTGTCTTACATACCCTTAGGCCTGTCAATGGTTATAAAGGATGTCCCCAAGAAAGGAGGGGGCATGATGAGGCATATCTGACCTCCCTCCTCCTGGCAGGCAATTTAGTTTTAGGATATCCCCTTTGCCAAGAGGGGGTCCATTCAGTCAGCTGATGGAGGGGAGCTTTGAGATTTTATATTAGTTCACATAGACCTAGGGAAAAAAGAATACTCAAATAACTAAAATCAGAAATTAAAGAGGAACTGTTACAACTGATGCCACAGAAACAGAAAAGAGACACCTTTGAATGATTATATGCCAACAAATTGGATAACTGAGAAGAAATAGATAAGTTTTGGGACACATACAATCCACCAAGACTGAGTCATGAAGAAACAGGAAATCTGAACAGACCTGTAACTAGTAAGGAGACTGAATCAGGAATCAAAAACCTCCCAACAAAGAAGAGCCCATGACCAGATGATTTCATGGGTGAATTCCACCAAACATTTAAAGAATAATTAACACTTACCCTCCTTAAACTTCCAAACAATTGAGAAGAAGGGAATACTTACAAACTCATTTTACGAGTCTTACCCTGATAGACAGCCAGGCAAACACTGTAAGGTAGGCCCCAGTGAACACAGATGCAAACATCATCAACAGAATGCCAGCAAACTTATTTCAACAGCACATTCAAAGGATTGTATGCTACGATCAACTGGGATTTGTCCCTGGGATGCAAGGATGGTTCAACATAAGAAAATCAGTTAATGTGTTACACCATATTAACAGGATGAAAGACAGAAATGACATTTCATAAAATTCAACATCCTTTCGTGATATAAACTAACAACAAAAGTAGGAATAGGAGGAAATTACCTCAATATAATAAAGGCCATCTATGAAGAGCCCAGAGCTAACATCATACTCAACAGTGAAAAACTGAGAGCTTTTTCTCTGAGATCTGGGACAAGGCAAGGATATCCTTTCCCACTACTTTTATTCAATGTAGTACTGGAAGTCCTAGCCAGAGCAATTCGGCAAGAGAAAGAAATAAAATGTATCCAAAACAGAAATGAAGAAGTAAAATTATCTCTGTTTGCAGATGACATGCTCTTACATGTAGAAAACCCTAAAGACTCCACTAAAAAACTATTAGAAGTAATAAATGAATTCAGTAAAGTTTCAAGCTACAAAATCAACATATAAAAATCACTTGTGTTCTATACACTAACAACAAAGTGTCCAAAAATGAAATTAAGAAAACAATCCTATTTACAATAGCATTGAAAAGCATAAAATACTTAGGAATAAACTTATCCTTTGTTAACCTTAAAGTAACCTTTATTAACCTTCTTTAGATGCCTTTACTGTGGTTTTTGGGAGAGGGAGTGGGTGAGGCAGGGTAAGCATGCTAGGAAGGTTTAGCATTGGCTAGTTTCAATACTTTCAATGGGCTTTGGGCTAGAAGGTGGTTCCTAGCTGTTGGGTCCCTGGCCTTGGGGTGATTTAGGATCGAGGATGGTGTCCAGGGATGCGGGAAGCTGGTAGCAGGGGCCAGGGGACGAGTGGTGTGGGTTGGGTGTTTGCATATCAGAGGTGTGCTGGCAGGCAGGCAAGATGACTGCTGTCTCTAGGAATTAGCTAAGTCTAGGAGGAAAATGTAGTTAATACACCCATATGATTGATTTTTTTATTTTGAAAATACATCATTACTTTTATCAGTAGCAAAATTGTACTCCCCCTCCAACCCCCACTGCAAGTTTCTTTGTGGCAGGAATTCAGAGGTCTTTTACTTCTTATTTGCAGGTCAAATCTCTGTAAAAGGATGTAAATGCGCAGTGTTTCCCGTTGATGCAGGCCCACTTCAGGACATATGGGGGACTTGCTTATCTCAGAAGGCTGCAGGCTTTGCTGGCTGCCGTCCTCTCATCTGGAGAGTATTGGAGGCACCGGCCAGTATTCGGCTTGCGGGCTGTCCAGCTCCCTGGGCTCAATGAATTCCCTTTCATTTGCAGATAATTTGAACCTGGTTGCAGTCAAGTCTTGCTAACCTGGAATCATTCAGTCTCTTCAGTGACTTTTTGTATCTCTGTTCTCATCCAATGTTTTTGGTAATATCTGCTGATTTCTTACTTTTATCCTGTGGAAGGAGTCTTCTTTGTTTTATTCCAAAGTTTGCGACGCTACCCCGCTCTGATTTGGGCTGTGAAAAGACTAAAGCACTCTGCAGTCAAATAGAACCCTGATCTCAATCTCTTTATGAGATTCTGGATGCGTAACTGGTCTGTTTTAGAGTTGGAAAATGATCATTATTTTCCCCCTGAATTCAACTTTTGGTTTCTCATTTATAAGTGTGCGGAACACGGGAAAAGGGGAGGCCATAGCATGGTTAGGGGCAAGGGCTTTGAAGGCGCTCTGGATTCAAGTCCTGGCTTTTCTTTGTGACTTTCAAGTTGTGCACCATCTCGGCATGATGGCTTCTTCATGTTCAGGCCCTGGAGTAAGCTCGCCAGCTGTTATCGTGGGGACTGACCACATGTAAAGTGAGTGGCCTGGCCCCCAGCACCATGCACTTAGAATTTACTCCCGGTTGCCCAAACCTCTTCTGACCGGTACCACAATAATTCCCAACAAGGCCCCAAGCTGTAGGTTTCTGGATTATAAACTAAGAGGGCTAGATGCAAACCCTGGCATAATGTCCACCCTATTGTAGTGTCTCAGTAAATGTCTATCAAGAGACAGAGCTTAGGGCAAGAGATGTGCAGAGCAAGATCCCACTCCATGGGGTGGGATCCCATAGGAGCTTGGTGAGGTGTTCAACTGCAAACCTTCGAAGGAGGCACTGAGCGGGGCGGGAGGTTGGGGGGAGGATGGTCCTGGGTCCCAGCGGCCAGAGAAAAGGGAAATGAGGAGAAGAGCTGGGCGAGGGGGCTGGGAGGCCTGTGGAACTCCTCCTCCTCCATGCTCCAGGTGTGTGATGCTGGTACATGGAGACTGTGGGAGTGGGAGGCACAGTCCAGAGCCAACGTCATGGGCTGAGGTCCTCACAGCCAGTCTCCAGGTACAGGCCTGGGTGCAGCCAGGGCAGGTGGCCAGCGAGCCAGGTAGGCTAAGACTCCCCTGGGCACCAGGGTCTCGGCCTCTGTGAGCCAGTATGTGTGTGTGCACCTGGGTGTGCGCTTGGGTGTGTACCTGGGTGCGTGCACATCTCATCACCACGGTGCAGACTGTCTCTCCTCGCCCAGCGTGCAGGTGGGAATCCTCAACGTGGCTGCGTGGAGACCCGGCAGCAAGGATTGCTGCTGAGCGCAGATAACTGTCAAAGCACAGTCACTTTCATGTGCTGGGGCATATGAGTATGGTGGTCCAGTTCAACCAAGCTCCTTGGACCCAGGGATGAGCCCTAGTGTGTCAGTGAAGATGCCTATGCCACAGTTGTCTCTACAGCCTGTGCACACAGTGGAAGCCATTTCTTTTTATTTTCTTTATTTTTTTTTAATTTCAGCATATTACAGGGGTATAAATGTTTAGGTTACGTGTGTTGCCTCCCCTCTCCCCTGGAGTCAGAGCTTCAAGCGTGTCCATCCCCCAGACAGTGCACATCACACTCATTATGTATGTATACACCCACCCCCTCCTCCCCCCTCCCATCTGCGCCCCACTCCCGATAAATGTTGTTCCTATATGTCCACTTAGGTGTTGATCAGTGAAACCAGTTTGCTGGTGAGTACATGTGGTGCTTATTTTTCCATTCCTGGGATACTTCACTTAGTAGAATGGGTTTCAGCTCCATCTAGGAAAATACAAGAGGTGCTATATCACCATTGTTTCTTATAGCCGAATAGTACTCCATGGTATACATATACCACATTTTATTAATCCACTCATGTATTGATGGGCACTTGGGTTGTT
>CAUYRT010088895.1:0-14892 GCA_963574885.1 Lepilemur ruficaudatus | reverse complement strand
AACTCCTGGGCTCAAGCGATCCTTCTGCCTCAGCCTCCTGAGTAGCTGGGACTACAGGCATGTGCCACCATGCCCAGCTAATTTTTTCTATATATATTTAGTTGGCCAATTAATTTCTTTCTATTTTTAGTAAAGATGGGGTCTTGCTCTTGCTCAGGCTGGTTTCGAACTCCTGACCTTGAGCCATCTGCCCACCTTGGCCTCCCAGCCTCCCAGAGTGCTAGGATTACAGGCGTGAGCCACTGTGCCTGGCCTTGGTTTTAATTTTCTCTTCTTTCCTCTCTCTCTCTCTCTCTCTCTCTCTCTCTCTCTTTTTTTAGTTACTCAAGGTAGACGTTGAAGCTGTTGACATGAGACCATTCTTTCCTAATACGTGATTTTAGTGCTATAAATTTCCCCTTAAGTCCTTTTTTAGTGGAATCCTACAAAATCTAATATGTTCTATATTTTCATTCAGTTCAAAATACTTTATAATTCCTTTTTGGTTTCTTTGATCCATGGGTCAAAGAAGGGTGTTACTTACTTTCCAAATATTTGGAGATTTTTCAAAATTCTTTTTTGCTATTGATCTCTAATTTCATTTTAATGTGGTCTGAAACATACTTGGTATGATTTGAATTCTTTCAGAGTTAAAATTTGTCTTATGGTCTATCTTGGTAAATGTTCTGGGTATATTTGAGGACAATGTGTATTATGCTGCTGTTGGGTGGAGTGTTGTATAAATGTCAGTTAGGTCAAGTTGGCTGCCTGATAGTGTTGTTCACGTCCTTGCTGATTTTCTGACTACTTGTTCTACCAGTTATTAAGAGAGAGCTATTGAAATCTCCCTATTATAAATAAAATTATCGATTTATATATTCTTTGCTCCAAAATCAACTTCATGAGATATTAATAGAACTCTCCTGGCTTTCTTTTGACTGTTATTGTGGCGTATCTTTTCCATGCTTATCCTCTCATTTGTGTCTTCAATTTAAATGTTTTCTTGTAGGTAGCGTAGAGGTTGTTCTTTCTTTTTTATCCAGTCTGACAATTTTTGCCTTTTAATTGATATGTTTATGCCATTTCAATTAGTGTGATTATTGATATGATTAGGTTTGAGTGTGTTTTTGTTGTTATTTGTTTTCTATTTGTCTTATCTGCTCTTTGTTCTCTTTTTCCTTTTTTCCTGGCTTCTTTCAAATTAATAGAATATTTTTTATTATCTCATTTTATCTCCTTTGAACAATTATTATGTATAATTCTGTTTCATTATTTTAGTGATTACTTAAAGGTATGTAGTATACATCTTTAACTTATCAGTCTACCTTCAGGTGATACTATGCCACTTCATGTATAGAATAAGAACCTTACAATAGAGTGTTTTCATTTTTTCCAGTCTTTATGATATTATTGTCTATAAATTTTACTTTTATATGTTATAAATCCCACAATATTTTTGTTTAAATAGTCAGTCATCTTTTTTGAAAGGTTTTTGTTTGTTTTTTGTTTTTTGAGACAGGGTCTTGCTCTGTTGCCTGGGCTAGAGTGCAGAGGTGTCACCATAGCTCACTACAACTTCAAACTGCTGGGCTCAAGCAATCTTCCTGCCTCAGTCTCCAAAGTAGCTGGGACTACAGGCATGTGCCACCATGGTCTGCTAAATTTTTAATTTTTTGTAGAGACGGGGTCTCATTCTTGCTCAGGCTGGTCTCAAACTCCTGGCCTCAAGGAATCCTCCTACCTCAGCCTCCCAAAGTGCCAGGGTTATAGGCATGAGCCACCGCACCTGGCATACAGTTTTAAACAAGAAAAAATTCTTACATATATACTCTTTTTTTTTTGAGACAAAGTCTCACTCTATTGATGATAAAAAGTAATGTTCTGAGAATGTGAACTTCAAACAACAGCAGTGATGAAGGAGCTCAAAATAGAGTATATAGAGGTTAGAAGGAAATGGCAAAAATTATACTGTTGTGCAATGAATAAGTGGACTAAAACAGAATTCAATCGGTGGTGTAGAAAACAAAGTGAGTGACATGGATTAAATTGTTGAGAGGATTAAATGGGATGATGTATGTTAAGCACAATGCCTGGCATATGGTAAATGCTCAATGACCATTTATCATTGCTATTAATATTAAATATTAGTGGTGTCTATAGAGTACATGTTCTCAAATACTTGGAAAGTTCAAAGGAAGTGATATGGTTTCCTTAATAAGCTTGCATTCTAATGGGACATAACAATTGGTAAAAATAATTAGTCATCCCTTAGTGTCCATGGGAGGTTGGTTCCAGGACCTCTGTAGATACCAAAATCCACAAATTCTCAAGACTTTTGGAGTTGGCCCTCTATCCCTAGGTTCTGCATCTGCAGTTGGTTGAATCTATGGATTTGGAACCTGCGGATACTGAGGGCCAACTGTGCATCATTAAACCCAAGGGACTGGAATGTGAATACTGCATATACATTTGTGACTGAAAAGATCTCATTAAGAAAAATAATCAGAGATGAAGAAAACATAATACTTAGTGTTGTGTGTTGTTTATGAGCACATGCTTTAGAGTCCAGGCAACCTTGTAACACCTTTCTCAAAGTAGTCAGGATTAAATGAAGCATAGGGCTTGGCACATGATAATTGATCAATAAACAATAACAGTTTTTCCTGTGGGGCTCAATTTCTTCATTTCTAAAAATAGTGTAGTGATTAAGAGTGTTAACATCAGAAGAAATGGTTCTTTTCCCCATTCCACTGCTTTTAGCTGTGTGACCTTGGGCAGATTACTTAATATCTCTGACCCTGATTATTTTTATCTGTACAATAGAGATATTCTAATCCATCATTAACATCCCGTTTTATAACCTACATTAGCTACTTCTTTAGCATGCATTTTCTTTTTTTTTTTCTAAAATATTAAGGGAGTACAAATGTTTTTGTTACATGGATATATTGTACATATAATGCTGAAATCGGGGCTTTCAGTGTGCCTGCCACCAGGACAGTGTTTATTGTACCTGACAGGTAAGTTTTTACCCCATCCACCCTCACCCATTTGTAGTTTCCGATGTCTTTTACATCTCGTTGTGCCTGTGTGTACTCATTGTTTATATCCCACTTATTAGTGAGAACATATGGTGTTTGTTTTTCCATTCCTGAGTTATTTCACTTAGGATAATGGTCTCCAGTTCCATCTAAGTTGCTGCAAATGACATTATTTCATTCTTTTTTATGGCTAAATATAACAGTATTCCATGGTGTGTGTATGTAAAAATGATTTCTTTTCCTTTGGGTAGATACCCAATAGTGGGGCTGTTGGATTAAATGGTATGTCTACTTTTAGTTCTTTGAGGAATCTCCATACTGTCTTCCATAGACTAGTTTGCAGTCTCACCAACAATGTATAAGCATACCTTTCTCTCTGCATCCACATCACCATCTGTTGTTTTTTGACTTTTTAATAACAGCCATTCTGACAGGGGTAAGATAGTATCTCATTGTGGTTTTAATTTGCATTTCCCTGATGATTAGTGATGTTGAGCATTTCTTCATATGTTTGTTGGCCACTTGTCTACCTTCTTCTGTTTGTGTCTTTTGTCTACTTTTTGATGGGGTTTATTTTTTTTTTCTTGCTCTTGTTTTGAGTTCTTTGTAGATTCTGGATATTATTCCTTTGTCAGATGTATAGTTTATGAATATTTTGTCCCATTCGGTAGGTTGCCTGTTTACTCTGTTGATTATTTCCTTTGCTGTGCAGAAGCTTTTTAATTAATTCCCCCTTTTTTTTTCCTGCTATATATGCCTTTGGGGTCTCAGTCATAAATTCTTTGTCTAGGCTGATGTCTAAAAGAGTTTTTCCTACATTTTCTTCTAGAATTTTTATGGTCTCATGCCTTATATTGAAGTCTTTAATTCATCTTGTAATAATTTTTGTATATGGCAAGAGATATGGGTCCTGTTTCATTCTT
The DNA here is from genome assembly GCA_963574885.1 of Lepilemur ruficaudatus. Taxonomy (NCBI): domain Eukaryota; kingdom Metazoa; phylum Chordata; class Mammalia; order Primates; family Lepilemuridae; genus Lepilemur; species Lepilemur ruficaudatus. Next base: position 10,949 of record CAUYRT010088895.1, on the reverse strand, counting down.
CTGCATATTGGCCATTCAGTTTTCCCAGTACCATTTATTGTATAGGGTGTCCTTCCCCAGTATATGTTTTTGTTTGCTTTGTTGAAGATCAGTTGGCCATAGCTATATGGTTTTATTTCTGGGTTCTCTATTCTGTTGCATCGGTCTCTGTCTCTACTTTATACCAATACCATACTGTTTTGGTTACTATAGCCTTGTAGTATAATTCAAAGTCAGGTAATGTGATGCCTCCAGATTTGTTCTTTTACTTAAGATTGCTTTGGGTATTCAGGCTCTTTTTTGGTTCCAAGTGAAGCTGGATTATTTTTCTAGATCTGTGAAATAAGACATTGATATTTTGATGGGAATTGCATTGAATCTGTAAATTGTTTTGGAAAGAATGGACATTTTAACAATGTTTATTCTACCAATTCATGAGCATGGGATGTTTTTCCATTCATTTGTGTCATCTACAATTTCTTTCATCAGTGTTTCAGAGTTCTCCTCATAGACATCTTTCACTTCCTTGGTTAAGTCTATTCCTAAGTATTTTATTTTCTTTGTAGCTGTTGTAAATGGTATTGAGTCCTTGATTTGACTCTCAGCTTGACTGTTATTAGCATATAGAAATGCTACTGATTTGTATACATTGATTTTGTAACCTGAGACTTTGCTGAATTTGTTTATCAACTCTAGGCATCTTTTCATGAAGTCTGTAGGGTTTTCTAGATACAGGACTATATCATCACAAACAGGGATAGTTTGGCCTTCTCTTTCCCAATTTGGATGTTCTTTCTTTTTCTTTCCTGATTGCTCTGGCTAGGACTTCCAGTGCTATGTTGAATAGAAGTGGTGACAGTGGGCATCCTTGTCTTGTTCCAGTTCTTAGGGTGAAAGCCTTCAACTTTTCCCCATTAATATGATGTTGGCTATGGGTTTGTCCTATACAGTTTTTATAATTTCGATATATGTTCCTTCTATACCTAGTTTGTTGAAGGTTTTTATCATGAAAAGGTGCTGCTAGATTTTATCAAATGCTTTTTCTGCATCAATTGAGATAATCATATGGTCTTTGTTTTTGCTTCTGTTTATGTGGTGAATCACATTTATTGATTTGCGTATGTTGAACCATTCTTAGCATGCATAATCTTAAGTGGAAATCTGAAAAATCTATTTTGACATCTTTAATTTTTTCTTTTTTTGGTTTAGGGTTTAGAGACCAGAGATGGAGAACAGAATTCCTTCCGTTTATTTTGCCTAAGTAACTTAACTAAACAGAAAACATGGATTAAGATTTGGAAGAAGTTACAGGGAGGAAGGTCCATATAATTTTTTTTCTTTTTTAAAAAATTTTTAAAATAAATTTTAAATCACCAGGCTCCACCTTGCTAGTTCCAAGAGACTGGGTGGACCCTGGAGGCTCATCTTGATGAATCATATCTGGACTCAGTTTGCAGGGTGCTGGGACCTCAGGCAGAAGCAAGCAGTAACTCCAGTCTTCAGAGCTTTGGAGGGGGTCGATATAATTTGTCTTGAGAAATTTAGGAAGTCGATTTGAGAAGACCTTCAGAATCAGGTGAACATTATTTTAAGAAATTCTACTATATAAAACTCAAAACTGTTCTCAACACAATATCCCTGAAAAAGAGGGGGGAATAAACCCCTCAAAACTGACATAAAGGCTACTGAAAGGATACAAGAACATCTTTTGTCTAGCAAGCTCCCAAAATACAGTTTTAAGTTACACAACTGTTAAGCAACTCTGTAGGTATTGTTGTGAATTTAAACAATTTTAGCAAAGGAAAAGCAAAATTGGAGTATTTTGGGCTAGTGGCTAGCAAAAGAAAGAAACAGAAGATTTAAATGTTTCATTTTTTAAAAAATTGTTTCCACTTTTCTGTTACAAATAATGCTATAATGAACACTGAACATCTTACAAGTACAGCCTACCAAACTTGAGGGAAATTTTCCTTACCATAAACTCCTAGAAGTAGAATTTTTGGATCAAAGAGCATGCACATTTAACAATTTGATAAATCAGTTAAATAAGTTATTTTACATGCATACAATTCAGCTGGTAAAAAGAATGAGTTAAATCTTTACTGATATTTCTTAATGTCCACAATATATTAAATTGAAAAAGGAATTGCTTACCAGTATAAAATCCCATTAATATTTATATGGACAGTGGTATTTCAGAGAGGAAAATCTGGAAAAACATATGTCAAACTAACAGTGGTTAATTCATTTGTCAAATTTGAAGATTATTTTTTAAATTATGTAAGTACGGTAATGCATGAATAAATTCATCTTATAAAATTAATAGATACAAAAACAGACTCAAATGTTCATAGCAGCTTTATTCATAATAGCCCAAAACTTTAAATAACCCAAAGTCCATCAATTGGTGAACAGATAAACTAATTGTAGTATACAATGGAATATTAATAGTACTTGTTAATAAATAGAACTTCAGATACACTCAATAACATGGATAAATTTCAAGATCATTATGCTAGGAGAAAGAAGCCAGACATGCTGTATGATTCTATGTATATGAAATTTTGGAAAAGGCAAAACTATAGTGACAGGAGATCAGTGACTGGCCAGCGGCTGGAGGTGAGGGGAGAAGATGACAAAGGAGCATGAGGGAACTTTTTGGGGTAATAGGAATGTTTGACATCATGATTATGATGGTAGTTACACTACTGTATACATTTGTTATAATTCATGAAATTGTATGCTTTAAAATTGGTGAATTTTATTGCTGTAAATTATATCTCAATAAAGTGGACTTTAAAAAGTACAGACAAGGCCGGGCATGGTGGCTCACGCCTGTAATCATAGCACTCTGGGAGGCCGAGGTTGGAGGATCGTTTGAGCTCAGGAGTTCGAGACCAGCCTGAGCAAGAGCAAGACCCCCATTTCTACTAAAAAAAATAGAAATTAACTCGCCAAGTAAAAATATATTAAAAAATTAGCCAGGCATGGTGGTGCGTGCCTGTAGTCCTAGCTACTCGGGAGGCTAAGTATAGGGAGATTTATCTAGTCAACAGGTCGAGAAAGTATTTTCCAAGGCATCTGAGGCATCTGAGAGGTGGGTAAACATGGTTTAACGAGAGTAAGAGTGGGGTTTGCGGTAGCTACTAATCTAGACTACAGGAACAGTGTGGCACAAGAAATAGGTGGAAGGTAGCGAAGATTATGAGGGACCTGCTTTTCGATACTTTTTTCTTAAAATACCTTATTTTGTAAACAGTAAAGCAAGATCATAAATATTTTTAAAGTGGAGAGGCTTTCCACTTCCTCAACGTAAGGAATATATCTTTCAAGCTTCTCCTAAGGGAGAAAAAAGGCAAGAAAAGCAAGACTACTTCGCTGACTTCTATTAACACGGCAACAGCCGGTGCAAGTGTCCTGTAGCTCTCCTGTCTTCACACATTATTAGGGATCTTCAGCTTGACCTGGCGTAGGGGTCTAAGTGTCTTAGGTCTAGCTCCTTAGGAGGTTGCCACAATTCTCCGACCACTCGTCACCTTCTAACCACCTTTGTCCACAGAGGGCAGGGCGGGTCTTCACCTCTGGACCACATAGAGCAAGCGTCTGGACCCGTGCGTGAAAAGGGGTACGTTCACGGGACCAGGGAATCCCCAACGCGCGAAGCATTAACGAGGTGGACGAGGTTCACCGTCCTAACCCATAATGCACAGCTCGACTTCCCGGAAGCAAGGACTACAGCCCCTAGGAGGGATTCATCCGGGCGGAAGCGTCTCCCTTTGAGTCGGCTTGGAAGTGACGAAGCGAGGTATTGTGGGACTTTGTCGGTTTCCCAGTACGCATGTGCCAACGCCCGGAGGTGGTGGCGACGAGAGAAACACGTCAGCAAAACTGGCCAATCCCCTGCGTGCGCAAGCGCTGTGGCTCAGGCAGCACCGGAAGCACAGGGGGATGGGGCCGCGGTGACGCGATTCTGTCCGCGTTGGAGGGGCCGGGCTGCTGGCTGAGTCGCCGGGGCCGTCGCGTGACGTGGCACAGCCGGAGCCTTAAGGCCAAACCCGGAGCTGCCGCGCCAGTCGCCCAGTAGGTCCTCGTCCCGCTAATTTCTGTCCCGGAGTTTTATCCGACACACCGGCAGCGAGACGTCCTTGCTGCGCTCTCTTTCTCAGCTCCTTCTCTTTCCTCTCCTCCAGTTTGCCGGGAGCGTGAAGAGAGAAGGCCTGGGGACGCCCCAGACCCCTTCTGCCCATTGCAAGTGCCACTACCGCCATGGGCCTCACCATCTCCTCTCTCTTCTCCCGCCTGTTTGGCAAGAAGCAGATGCGCATTTTGATGGGTGAGTGAGGGGCCCCGGTGGGGATCGGGGAAGGCCAGGTCTCTGCTTGGGGCGGCCTCCGGGCCTGTTTTTCCCTCCGCGGGCCGTGGGGGGGAGGGGCGGCCGGTTGCGGGTCAGGAGGACTCTTTAAGGGGAAACAATGGAGCTAAGGGTGAATCCTCGCCCGGTGTCTGTCGCCCGATGAGGCAGGGACAGGGGCCTCGGACAAGGTTTTTTCTTTCTGGGCTTCGCTTTCTCTCCTTGATCTTACTGAAAACTGGACAAGATTGGGCGGAGATACGGGGGAAGCGAAGTCTTAAGTGCACAGTGGCGAGGCGCATTCTGAGGGTGCGAGCTGCATCCCCTCTTCCCCGCTTCCTGTGCGCCGCGGTTGGGAGGGAGGGACAGCGACTCCAGCTTTTCGTCCCCCCTTTCCGCTTCATGTACACACTCTGCACGCTCCATTGGTATGTGAGCGAGTGGCCGCCGAGAGCCTGGAGCCGCCCGGGGGCAGGAAGTGACCAGGCCCTGTGCCGTGGCTAGGGAGTACCCAAGGTTTCCGAAGAGTCTGGAGTCCTCACGCTCAATTTGCTAAACTTTGCCTCTCACTGGGTTCGGCTGCATTTTTTCCGTTCTTCTTGTTAATAAGCTTATTCTCAGAAAATAGAGTTTATCTTGTCTGTGTTTCTTTTGGCTGCTTTCAAGAATTTTAAATATATTTGGTTTATTCGCTTTGGTTTTCAAACTAATTTGTATCTTGCTTGCTCAATGTTTAATGCAGAAAACTTTTAGAAAACAATTTGTTTTAACCTGTTAAGTTTTTAGTGACTGGACTAAACATCATGACGCTTAATTTTAGGGTAACTTTGTTAAATAGTGACTACAGCATAGTTTGTTTTGAAATTTTATTGTTTTAGAAAATGGGGTTTTGAAAAACTACTTTTCTGGGGCCGTGTTTTGCTCAGCTGAGGGAGAAAGGCTGTCACTCAGGTGATGTAAGCAACCCCTCCCCTTAGTACTGTGAGTTATCTACATCACAGTGGAGCTCTATCGACTTGAATACTGCTAAAAGGAGCTGCTCTAACTTTGAACATTGAAACTTGTTGGTTCATTAGTGTTTTGGGAGGGGTGTTATTTTTGAGTTCTACCATCGAAGAGTTTTCAAAAACAAGCTTCTGTACTATTTGAAGGTATATGAAGAATGAGGGTATACATATTTGGTTCTTGTTTTACTCTCCCGTTAATTCAGCCTTCTTACAATTCATAAAATAATTGTTTATGATTCATTCATAAAGGTAAATCAGTGGTTTTCTCTTTCAAAGTATTTCAGATTTTCTCTGTGAAGAGGACAATTATTTTAGGAAGGCAAGCATATTATTTAAACTCTAAGTGGCTGAAAATTAGTAGTCTGAAAACATTGGAAGTCAATGGGAGGACTTTGTGAAAAATGAATTTCCAGTCTGTTCCTTAAACACATTAACAAGTATGTGGTTGTGTTCCAGAAAATGTAGTATATTGGTCTTTTTACTTAAGATTTATCGTAAATGAATTGCTGTTTTTCATTTCCTTAGTCTTTTGTGATTGCTGAAAGTGTGTGTGGGAGGCCTGTTGAGGCGGCTTGTAACACTTTGGGTGGCTGAGGGAGTTCGAGACCAGCCTGGGCAATGTAGCAAGACCCCATCTCTATAGTAAAATAAAAAAAGATGGACATGGTGGTGCATGCATGTAGTCCCAGCTACTCAGGAGGCTGAGGCATGAGGATTGCTTGAGCCAAAGAGTTGGAGGTTATAATGAGCTATGATTGTGCCTCTGCATTCCATCCTGGGTGATAGGACCAGACCCTGCCTCTTTTCAAAAAAAAAAAAAAAAAGTGTTGGGGTCAGGAGATGAAAGGTAGAATTATGCTGAAAACCCTTTCCTATATTTATTATATTAGGGAGGTGTTTCCCTCACCCCCCAGATAATGATTGGCAGAAAATGGAAGAGGAAAAGTGTTTAACTTTCTGCATTTGTGCAGGGGATTGAAGTCAAGGGAGTTATTCATTTTATTTCAAATTTTTTATTACTTGGGTTTGCTATTCTTGTTTTGTACCGTAATTTTGGGGAAATCAGTTTTCCTGGATTAAAAACACTTCAGTCAAAGTCAGCTATTATGGTAACTCATCAAAGAAAGTAGCAACAGATGAGGGAAATATGTGCATGAACAGGAAAAAGGGTGATTTGGAAGTTTGATAATTCTTAAATTTTTCTGTCTGCCTTTATGAGTGATTGTATAAATAATCACTTTCAAAGTGTCTGCCCCATTCAACTGTTACAATTATCAGTTAATGTTTTTTCATATTACATTAGTGTGTTTCTTTTTCTTTGATAATGCTTAGATAAAATTCATGCCTTCTAGAGTCAGTGGCTTTTTTAGACTTTACATTTTGAAGTGTATTAAGAGGTAGCAGCTAATGTGTCTGGTTTGCCAAACTTCTCTAGAGATGTTTTAAATTCCGTTCCTACAATAGCTGCTCTCCCAAAAGTAAAAGTTCAAGTAATTTTAAAAGGTGTTTGAAAGTTAATTTGTAGTTAACTGTAATAAAATAAAAAGCCAATACAGTGTATGAAATTTAATGTCATTTGAACTGTTGATTGACAGGATATATGTAGTAGTTATTTATAAGGGAAAATTATTTGTGTGAATGATATTGCCCAAGTTAGAAAACAATGGCTTCTGCATCATTCCATTTTAAGTCTAGTGTGTATACTTTGTGATCCATGATAAGATGTAATTTTGGTAAATGAATCCCTAAATTATGTTTATATCCGAAAGTGTTATACACAGGAGTTACTCTAATCTCTTTACTTTGAATTTTTGAGTTCTTGCCTGTTGAAAAGCTGAACAAGTGTTGCTTTCTACAAGTTTCCTAACAAGAGTGTAGTTCTGTATTGCGTTGTATGTAACCATGGTTTTTGGGGACCAGGGAGGTTCAGGAGAAAAGATGCTGTATTTGCCAATTTAAAAAATATTGCCAATATTTTAAGTGAGGCTTCAAGCTAGAGAGTGGTATTTCATATGTGTTCTTTCTTTTTGACTTAGCATATTACAAGCATTTTCTCAGGTCATTTGTTGAAAGCATAATTACCAGCCTTTTTAAAAAAATGGCCTTCTGATTAGTTACGTGAATATAGGGAACAAATGAAAAGGCAAAAGTCTTTAGTTTTGTGCCCCTGGAAGTTGATAGATGCAGCCATCCTTAGATGTATGTACCTATTAGATACGATGTTATCTCCACAGCGATATTACAAAATATTGCTATGGAGACTCTGATAATTTGTTGCAAATTAACTCATTGATAAATGTACACATGTTCCTTCCTGATCTGTTGGTTAGAAGCAAAACCTAAGCTCATTATAATTTTTCCACAAACCTGATAGTTTCAGTTTCCGATTGGATGGTGAAGCCTCTGAGGAATTAGATAGATAAAATATTAAGATACACTGTGTCCACCAGAAATACCTAAAGGCAGGATGACTGTATATAAATACTGTTAGAGAGCTCTGGCACCAGAACTGTTTTTTTTTTTTTTTTTTGGCTTTATTTAAAAAAAAATTGATTTTTAATTCATATACCATGTAGTTTACCCCCTTCAGACCCCCCATTTTTTGAGACAGTGTCTCACTCAGTTGCCAGGCTCAGTGCAGTGGCATCATCACAGCTCACTGCAGCCTCAAACTCTTAGGCTCAAGTGATCCTCCTGCCTCAGCCTCCCAAGTGGCTGGGACTACAGGCATGGTGCCACCACACCTGGCTAATTTCCTTTTTTTTTTTTTTTAAGAGATGGGGTCCTGCTATGTTGCCCAGGCTGATCTCAAACTCCCATCTCGGCCTCCCAAAGTGCTAGGATTACAGGCATGAGCCACCACACCAAGCCAAGCTTACCCCTTTAAAGTGAACAGTTCATTGGTTTTTAGTATATTCATAGCTGTGTAACCATCACCATTGTTTAATTCCAGAATATTTTCATCATCCAAAAAGAAACCTTATACCCATCAGCAATCACTCCCATTCCTCCTGCTCCCCATCCTCTAGCAGCTATTAAAACTAATCTACTTTCTGTTTCTGTGGGTTTGTCTATTTGGGATATTTCATGTAACGGAATCATACAATATGTGGCCTTTTGTGTCCGCTTTTTTCATGTGGCATGATGTTTTCAAAGTTCATTCATATTATAGCATGTATCAGTACTTTATTGCTTTTGATGGCCAAATAGTAATTCCATTGTATGGATGAACCACATTTTGATTATCCATTCATTAGTTGATAGAAATTTGATTGTCTCTACTTTTTGGTTCTAATGAATAATGCTGCTGTGAACATTCATGAACAAGTTTTTGTGTGGGCATATGTTTTTAATTCTTGGGTAAATAGGAGTGGAATTGTGTCATAGTAACTGTGTTTAACATTTTGAGAGAAAAAGATAACATTTTGAGGAACTGACATAACTTTTCCAAAGCACCTTCACCATTTTACATTCCTACTAGCTGTGTATGAGAGTTCCAATTTCTCCACAAGACCTAGGTTTTTTAATATCTGTTCTACTTTTGTGATTCTGGAGACATTTTCTGAACATTAGATGGTTCATCTGAAAAATGGAAGGCTATTTTTGGGATTAAATTACAAAGATGTGTGGAATCTCCTAGTATTGTGCTTGAAATACAATAAGCACTCAGTTTTAAATTAATTTTATCACATGGCAGAAGGGGCAATTTTTTAATTATTATTCAAAGAGAAGAGAAGCTTAAAAAAGAAAACAGTATTATGAAGGTGCATTTCAAGCTTGTAGAAAATTTGATGGATAAAGGAAAATGAAGAAAAATTTTATCTATCTGAAAATGTACTTTTTTCTTTCTAGTCTTTTTCCTTTCTGCACTTTTTCCTCAAAATTGAGGTAATTGGATCTCTTTAACTTAAAATATAAGTATTTCTTGCTGCCATAATTTGGTACACATACTTTTTAATAAGATTGGCAAAGATTTTTTGAGGTAGTTTTACTTCTATATTAACACTCTGGTCAATGTACTTGGTCTAGTTAAGGAGGACAAGCAATTCTTGTATATCTTTCAATACAGTGACTTGTTTATGGTGGAAGGGAGGGGGAACATTTCTGGGCTATACAGATTAGTCTTATCTTGGTTAGTTGAGAATTGGTTAGTTTCATTTTGTAGAAAAATCTCACTGCCAAATATTGCAACATTAAGAAACTACATACTTAAGAAATGACTAAAGTGGCACAAAATTGTTAGACCAACATGCTTTTGAGTAAAAAAAGCTATATAAAAAGTTTTAAGTGATGATGGTGTACATATAATTTGTGCATTTTAAAGGTCACAGTAGAAATAACTTTAAAAAAAAAAAATTTTTTTTTTTTTTTTTTTTTGAGACAGAGTCTCACTCTGCTGCCCGGGCTACAGTGCACAGCAACCTAGCTCACAGCAACCTCAAATTCCTGGGCTCAAGCAATCCTCCTGCCTCAGCCTCCCGAGTAGCGGGGACTACAGGCATGCGCCACCATGCCCGGCTAATTTTTTCAATGTATTTTTGAACTCCTTACCTTGAGCGATCCGCCCGCCTCGGCCTCCCAGAGTGCTATGATTACAGGCGTGAGCCACCGCGCCCAGCCTTTTTCTATATATTTTTAGTTGGCCAATTAATTTCTTTCTATTTTTTAGTAGAGGCAGGGTCTCGCTCTTGCTCAGGCTGGTTTCAAACTCCTGACCTTGAGCGATCCTCCTCCTCGGCCTCCTGGAGAGCTAGGATTACAGGTGTGAGCCACCACGCCCAGCCCTAAAAAATACTCTTGGCTTACGTTTATACAGTATTATTATTTTGGATACAACTGCAAAAGATACTTTCTATGTGACTGTGAGCCATTAAACTATTCTAATTTTTATTTAAAAAATAACTTGTGGATGCTTATGGTTGCATTATTCTTCCCCTTTTTTTCTTCTGTATTGAAGTATACTTTACATATCATGCCTTTACTCCATTTTAAGTGTACAATTAAATGATTATTAGTGAATTTACCAAGATGCACAACTATTCACACAAATCAGTTTTAGAGCATTTCCTTCCCCCCATTGAGATCCCCAGTTCCCTTTCCCAACTACCTTTCAAGCATGCCCTTCCCCTCCACAGTGCCCACCACATCGCTCAGATGTGGGTCTACCCCCCACCCCCTGAATCCCTAATGAACACCACCACCATATGAGCCCCATAGTGTTAATCAGTCAGTACCAGTTTGATGGCGAGTACATGTGGGGCCCATTCTTCCAGTCTTGTGTCAACATGTTTGTTGGTTAAAAAAAAATGCTAACAATAGAAAAGTAGAAGACACTATTAAATATGCATACAAGCAGGCATAAAACTTGTTAAAAGAAATTTGGATTATCTATATGCTTTTCTGTAACTTAATTATGTAATCATGAGTTGTCTTGAATTTCTTCCATTCTTTGTCTGTATTTTTGGATTTTCCTTTTTTTTTGAGACAGAGTCTCACTCTGTTGCCCGGGCTAGAGTGAGTGCCATGGCGTCAGCCTAGCTCACAGCAACCTCAAACTCCTGGGCTCAAGCAATCCTTCTGCCTCAGCCTCCCAAGTAGCTGGGACTACAGGC
>CAUYRT010088893.1:0-30630 GCA_963574885.1 Lepilemur ruficaudatus | reverse complement strand
TCCCAATCTCTGGTAACCATGATTCTACTCTCTTTCTCCATGAGATCAATTGTTTTTAATATTTAGCTCAAAAAGCATGAGGCTAATAATGCTATTGCTGGATCGAATGGTAATTCTAATTTTAGCTCTTTGAGGAATCTCCAAATTCTTTTACACAAAGGTTGCACCAATTTGCAGTCCAACCAACAGTGTAAGAGTGTCCTATCTCTTCACATCCTCGCCAGCATTTGTCGTTTGGGGATTTTTTGATAGAGGCCAGTCTCACTGGGGTTAGGTGGTATCTCATTGTGGTTTTGATTTGCATTTCTCTAATGATTAGAGATGATGAACTTTTTTTATATGTAACAAAAATATTTTCATTATATAAAAAAAGAGTCACATTACAGTGTATTATAAATCACTTGGGAAAAAAAACCATGAGGCTTTGCTCACAATATTTTTAAATATGTTGATTTGAGGAACAAACTACTAAATAAAATCAAGGTAAATTCAGATTATTTTTTTGACAATTATAATTTTTTAAAATTATCCTTCAACAACAAAGATGCGTCTTTTAGCATAAGCTTAAGGGTGCTTAAGACAAGGTCATGTCTTATTCATGTTCATATGCCTAGCCCTGGTTTAAGAACAGAGTAGGCAATCAATACATTTTTGTTGAATGATTGAAAGAAACATTGGGATGTAGTTTTGCTGCAGTCAAGAGTTTAAGTTGAGTAAAAGTTAAGATATAGATAACTTTTCTCAATGAATGAATATGAATTATTTCCTTACTTGGGATGTTCTTTACATTTATCTGCCTAAAATATTATAATCACTATAAATATAATTCGTAACTACTTTTGCCAATATTAACATTCTATTTTTGAATTTGCAAAAGTGTTACAACCAGAAAATAACACCACAGTACACAATTTTCTCAAGTACAATTTTGTTTAAGTTAATCCAGCTATATCACACTAATGAATATGACTAAATAATAGACACCTAACACATATTGAGGCAAAAACATTAATAACAAAATGATGTATATATACCAATTCTATTAGCATAAAATATACTACTGAGGTGTTAGTAAGGTAAATGGATTAATGGATAAGCCTGTGACTCAGAAGAATACAAACGCCACAGCAGAAGCTTTTTAACTAATTTAAATCCAACTTAATTTGACAAAACAAGATAGAGTACCTTCTGTATGGAAATCATTCTATTGATGGAGAAATGCTCATGATTTTAAAACCATTTGTTTCCAGATCTCTTCTGGTGGAAACACTGACAAAGCAGAGCTCTTAAAGTAAATGGGAAAATTATGCTTCAACATAACAACATGTTTCTTCCTTTGATGTCTGAGTGTTTGGTCTAAGAAATTCATGGAGGTTTTCATGGAAATAAGTGGTGACTATCCCTTTATATAATTAGAAACTAAGCCAATTGTCCAGTTGAGGTCAGCATTTATTCAAAATCCACAAATCAAATCCTCAATAATATCTAATATGACAAATACCTTGGTGGGATGGAATTTAATCTGCGGAGATTTGCTGCCTTGAACTTTATCTGTGAGAGAGAATATCTGGTCTATTTTGCTAGTACTTCTGGCTCTCTCCGTGTATTGACTTTTTTTGTTATTCTCTCCACCCACTTTGCCCTGGTAGTCAAAAGCTTTTCTTTTATTGTGCTTAGCATCTGCTACTGTTCCACTCCCTTCCAGTCAAAGCATACGGTAACTTCAACACAGACTAATTAAATGGTGCTTGAAGTTAGTTAACAGGTGGTGTCCCAGCTGCCTGATAGTAGGGACAAATATGTCTTGCATTTTAAGGTGCAGAAATAGCACAATAGTAATACCTAAATTAATGGAGTGCTCCTTTCATAGCATTAAACTGTTGATGGGGGAAAAGGAAGAAGTGGGATCATTCTTCTTTTGTAGAGGTAGAAATCTGAGTTTTGGGTATGGTGATCACATTTGAGATTCTGAAGAAAAACTGAGATTTCCTCATCCTTAAATCAGTGCTCTTCTCTCATCATAGAATATGTAAACGTATTACCACATCCCCCAGGTATGTTAATAAACCATGTTTACAGTCACTGCTGCTAGTTGCCATGTTGAATGATATTCATGTAAGAGCCACATGATTTGTTAAATTTAGTCAAAATATGAAATTATTTACTTGGTATTTTGGAATCACTATAACTAAGTATCATTTATTTAGGCAATCAATATAGTATCATGTTTAAGAGTCAGTAACCCCGTGACTTTGGACAAATTTTCTTCATCTATAAAATGTAAAATATTTTCACATTTATTTTATTGACCTCAGTTTCTTCATCTTTAAAAATGTAAAATAATAGTATCTGTTTCGCAGAATTGTTGTGACTATTAAAAAAGCAAACATTTATAAAGATCTTACACTCCTAGACACCTAGTAAGAAGTCAGTAAACGTTTGCTATTATTATAATCCAAATTAAAATCAATTGAAAGGATCATTTAGTAATTTTTAATGAACAAAATCCTACATATCTGTCTCTTGAAATCAGAAAAGACATACACTGTTTCTATTTTAATTTGTGCCAGTTGGGAGTTTATATAGGCAAAAAATTGAATAAGGTATCAATTAAAATTCAGAGAAAACTGGATTTTGAAAGTTTTTGTTTTTTTCTGTTTCCTCACCTCTTCACCATTGAATTTCTTCAGCGCTCATTTACACGAGGAATACCCCACTGAATCATTCAGAAAGTACTTCCATATAGACAGCATGTCATCATTACGGCAGACTCCTTGAAGTGCAGAACTTAGTTTGCCTAATTGCCTGGTTGCTTTGTGCTGACAAAGATGAATTCCCTGAATTACGTTTCTTGAGAAGAAAAAACACTTGATATTAAAATTACTCTACAGATTGCTTCACTGTTAGGAGAAAACATTTTTTTCCTTGCCCAGTGATATTTCAACATCTGCCCAACTTCTTTCACTGTGTCCTTTAGAAGGATAGAAACTGTGCTTGGTTTCCCCAACTCCCCTTGGAGGGAGGTGGAGAAAGTCTGAAGCATCTGCAAATTGGGCCCCTGGTCACAAGGCAACTGCCAGTTCCTCCCCACCTGCCCTCCCTCAAGTGTCCTGTGAGTCCTGCCTGCCATCCATCTGCGACCATTAAGGGCATCGCTAAGGCTGCATTCACTCGACTGCTAACGGGACAAATTTCCTCTGCAGTCACTTCATTGTCTGCCTTTTCTAACCACAGTCACGGTTTCGCACTCCTCATTCTAATTGTGCTTTTGATTATTGGGGTCAGTTTATTCCTTCAGCTTTCCTAAAGGTCACAGGGATTAGCTGTGTCCAATCGAGGACCAGAGAGAGCGGTCGAGGCTTACCCCCCATTCATCCGCTTCCATTGATTTCCCCTCAGTCTGAGAGTGGCAATGGTGGTTACATTTTTTTCTCTTTTTTTAAAACTCTCATTTGATATTTTCATTGCACTTTCCCCCACTTCTCCTTGGAGGGACGCTGTTTGTAACAGTGGTTATGGCACCAGTGGTTGCACGGAAGCAGATTCTCTCAGGTAGGGCACTGGTGATCAGATGAACTTGCACTTGATCCTTTTTCCCTTTGCTGTTCCAGTGTACTTGGCTCACAGCCACTGGACATTTCTGTTTTGTAATGCCAGGCTTCATTTTAGAACGGCATTCCCTTTCCTTGAATTCAGTCTAATTAATTACACACATATATTACATATTTACTATCTATACACATAACATATAGGCTATGTTTTTTTCTTCATTTTGTTTTTTCGCTCTGCTGATACTCAGACTTACATTTGTGTTTTTTAGTGGGAAAATCTGCCAGCTTTTATTCTCACAAGTACTTTTACAGAGAGATGGTATGTTTCACTTACAAATGTTTTCCCAAAAGAGACATTCTTTTTGTAAATGAATGGAAATCTGTGAAACTGAAGACAATAAAAGTAGCTATTTCTTTTTTTATTTCAAAATATTAAGGGGGTACAAATATTTTTGTTACATGGATAGCTTTTATAACGTTTGAGTCAGGGCTATCAGTGTGCCCATCACCCAAATGGTGTTCATCGCATCTTTTTCCCAGGAATGTGTTTGTGTGCATGTGGAGGGAGTCAGGGTCCTGAACAATAAACACCCCAAATAATCCCAAATACCTTAAAACCGTGGTCCCCAACCGTTTTGGTACCAGGGACCGGTTTCATGGAAGACAATTTTTCTATGGACTGGGTCAGGGGGATGGTTTTGGGATGATTCAAGTGCATTAGGTTTATTGTGCAGTCAAACCTCTCTGCCAATGATACCCCGTACTTTCAGCTCCTCCCCAGCGCTACGTCACTGCCTCAGCTCCACTTCAGATCATCAGGCATTAGTTCATAAGGAGCCCATGCAACCTAGATCCCTCGCACGCACAGTTTACGGTAGGGTTCCCTCTCCTACGACAGTGTAATGCTGCTGCTGATCGGACAGGAGGCGGAGCTTCTGCAGTGATGCCTGTGATGGGGAGTGGCTGTAAATACAGATGAAGCTTCCTTTGCTCATTGCCGCTCTCCTCTTGGCTTCAGACTGGTTCCTGGCCCGGTACAAGGCTGTAGGGTGTTGGGGACTGCAGCCTTAAAAGACATTAGATTGTTTATATAATTATTCATAGTCAAGTGATAGTAGGGGCAGTTTATTATGTAAAAATGTTTTCTGGGCACCAATGCTTTTGGCTGATGAAGAAGTCCATTCATTATGTATGGCCAACAGTTTAAAATACAGTGGGAGGCAGTCCTCAGGAGATTTTTCTTTTTCTAGGAGTCAAGTGAGAAGTGACTTTCTAGTTGGTGAGATTATCTGTGTGGCTCAGAGGTAGCTGCGATGACCTATTTGTTGCTTATTTATTACATAATACAGCCTCGTTAGCAGAGATACATTTAAAAAACTATACTGCACATTCAAACTAGGAGATATTGCACCAACTAAATTCCTCCTTCTGCAGTTTCTGCTTTATAATTCATAACACACTTACCTGTAGTACATGTTGAAATATGCTCATTTGTAGGTTCAGTGGCCTCTGCAATATCACCTCATTTAACCTTTTCAAATTTAATTCTTAAGACTTTCTATAAGTGTTTAGAGTGGAAACAGCCCAGGCAACTAGCGAATATAAGACTTTTGTTTCCAATGATGCAGCTCCTGTGTGGATACTTCTGGTCAGCATATGAATGGGAAATGGATGAAGTTTTTTATATAATAACCGATGCTCTTTCCATTAGGATTTTTGACCACTTTTTACATAGAGGTCAGAATTCTTAAAGAAACAGATTTTCCTGCAAAATGGGAAAGGGAACTGAAGTTTATAGACATAGAATAAAAATCTGATGAGTTCTATATATTACCAGAATTATAGTAACTATACATGAATATTTTAAGGAAATATAGAAATTATAAATAAATACTTTAAACTCTTATTGAAGGAGAAACATAACAAAGGAAAATCTCTATAATCTATATTCTGCAACAATTATCATTTGAAAATGCTTTAAGACTGCAGTATAAACCTTAAAACCATGATAGTGGGAGTCAGAAATGGTCATAAAATTGGCTACTGCATTTAATAAATGGCTGGTCAGATGTGCATTTGTTGTAAATTAGTGTAAATAAATCAAACATGAGAAGGTGTATCTTTATTCTTAGATTTTTTTGGATAAGACCAAATTATTTGTTAATGTAAAAACTTTACTTTTGGAATGTTTTGAATGCTTCAATATGATTCTAAAAATTACCTGACAACCTAATACCTGGTATCCAAAATTGCCAAAAAATGTAAATCTTTCATTGGCTGTAAAACTGTTTGCTTACCTATGAGTCTATAACTTCTAAAGGAAAAAAGAAATCTAATTGTATATAATTTTGGTGGAGACAAATAAGCATAAAACACAATAGTGAATGAGATAACAGAAAATTAAAAATGTTTCTAAGTAATTACACAGTACAGGTAGTTGACTGATAATTATGAAAACGGTAACACATTGTATTTCACAGTAAGAGAATAAAGATATTATTTTTAAATTCTCTATAAACCACATGTGTACTTAATTCACTGTACCATTAAATTTTGTTATACATTCTATGTGTAAATATACAAGGTTCAGGAGGCCATTAAATCATAATAAAATTTATCCTGAATCATGTTGTAAAAACTTAAAGCTCTGCTGCATTCGCTGGTAGAGACTGAGAAGCTTGGAGGCTCCTATTTCATGTTCAGTAAATGTTTTTTAAATTAAAATTTTAATTTTGAGATAATTTTAGGTCCATATGAATAATATAGGAATATCTATTGTACTTTTGGCCAAGTTCCCCTCCATGGTAACATCTAGGAAATCTATAGTACAATAGCATAGACAGGTTATTGACATTGATATAAACAAGATAATCAGCCTTTCCACCACTAAACCGGTCCTTCATGCTGCCCTTTTATAGCTCTATACACTTTCCTCCTACCTATCCCTCCTATCTTCTGGCACCTAGTAATCTGTTCTCCATAGCTATAACAGTGTATTTTGATAATGTTCTGTAAATGAAATCATATCATATGTAACTTTTTGAGAATGACTTTTTTTACTCAGCACAATTCTCTGAAGATTCTTCCAGGTTGTTGCAAGTTTCAAGAGTTCATTTTTTAAATTGCTGTGTTGTATGCCATAATATGAATGTGCTACAGTTTATTTAGCCATTGACCTATTGAAGCATATCTGGGTTGTGTCCAGTTTTTGCCTATTATGAAAAAGGCTGCTATAAACATTTGTGTACAAGTTTTAGTGGTAAACATATGTTTTAATTTCTCTAGGATTAATGCCCAGGAATGCAATTGCTGGGGCATATGGTAGTTAATGTTTAGTTTTTTAGGGAACTGCCAAATTGTTTTTGCAGAGTGTCTCACAATCAGCCAATCAAATTTTAAAAGGGACACATGTATTCACATGGAAGAAATGTTTCTGTGGCATTAAGATTATGTTAAAGTTAAACCTCTGACAGCTCTTTCCTTTCCCTCTCTCCTCCTCTTCTCCCATTTCCTCTCTTTCCCTTCCTCTAGATTTTTTTCCCTTCCTTCCTTCCTTCCTTCCTTCCTTCCTTCCTTCCTTCCTTCCTTCCTTCCTTCCTTCCTTCCTTCCTTCCTTCCTTCCTTCCTTCCTTCCTTTCCTTCCTTCTCCCTTCTTTCTTTTCTCCATATATATTTAGGATATTTTGATAGAATGAATGAACTCTGTGAACCTAATATGAGATAAAAAAGTTAAGTAAAACTGTAGCTTGGTAGGTCCTTTAAAAACAATGAACGTAGTTTTATTAGTTTTATAGACTTTTTAATACTTAGTATCATCTTATTCTTCTTACATAAGAGGGAAATACATAATTGATATTAAAAACAAAGAAAATGCAGAATAATCTTTTTGGTTTCTTTTTTTATTGATAATGACAAGTTAAAATCCAAAGATAAATATCCTTTAAGTATAAAAAATCATAATACAGAAATTTATGTTGCTACTATGAACAACAATCTATCTTATTAGAGAAAAAAGTTAATATAGGTTATTATGCAGTACAGAATAAAGTATGTTTGGAAGCATATAATGCAACCAAAAGATCTACATCCTAGGCTAGTATGTAACTGTAGATAAAGGCCTGAACAAAACTGCCTACATAAAATTATGTTCTACAAAAAAGCTTATTGTTTTTGTACACCCTATTTTCGCATATCTTAAATTTTGTTATTATATTACTTTACTACAAATGATTGAGCTGGTTTGGCTTGTCATCATGAAGCTATAACAACCAGTTGTTGATATTTTTTCAAAAATCAATTGTTAAAAAATACAGGCAAATTTACAGTGACAAGGAAAATAACAAAACCGCACGCAATTCACCATAAAAGCAAATATAAGAGCAATAGGTAGTCTTCAAAAATAGATAAAAATCATTCATAATCTCAAACTATTACATTTATGGAATCAATAAAAGCTTAAAGAAAATTTCTGATGCCAGAAATATATATTTAAAAATTCATCCTAATTGAAAGACTATATTGTTTTATTTTTTAATGTGAAAACTAAAAAGAATATATAATATATTCTATATAGAGAAAATAGAATTACTTATCATGACAAAGGTAATAATTTAAAATGAATGTATTTACCATACTTGAAAAATCTTATTGTAAGATTTTATAACAAACATTATTTCAACTAATAAATGAAGCTGCTACCGTAAAAGATGATGTAAGAAAAAAATGTTGCCCAACTGACCTGATCAATTTCTGAGAAAGAGATTGAAAGACTATTGATGGGGGTCAGACAGTGGATTGTCCTGAATTTAAACCACAACCTTTTATTCAATAAACTCTGACAGCTTGGGAGATAAAGTTCAGGTCACACTGGCATTATTTCTCTCACAGCTTGATAAAATAAAATAAAGCACAGTGAAACAGAACAAAATAAAATAAAACAATCACCTTCATTGTGTTCTTTGAGTGAAATGGACCATTACTGAGATAAATGTATGTGGGTAATTCTACTGTAGATGATGTGATTAGAGATTATTTAATTGGTAAGAAACAATAGTTGGTGTGCTGTGTGGAACCTACTAAACCTTTGAGAATACTTCAAATGTGTAAGTACATATTAAAGATAAAGAAAGAAGAAGCAGCCTAGTTAAATAAATTGCCTGAGAAACTTTCGTAGACAATTTCTATTTCTAAAATAATAAACACTTATTTCAAAACCAATAAAAGCATTTGCTTTAAAAGCAGTCTTAAATGTACAAAGGCAATAATGTCACAGAGCTTGGAATTGACCCCTCCCCCACTTCTAAGGTCCACCTGTCATCAGTCACCTTTCAAAAGGGGTCCATGAATGAATGCTTAGGGCATCAGGGTAAGTCCCAAGGGAATAAAGATAGAGAAGAATAAACCAGTGAAAACTTTTAGGAAAGGAAATGGTCCATAAAAATAGAGCCCATTAATTCTAAGAATTATATTGATTTCTTGTCATTTTTGTAAACATAATTGCAGAAAAATATGTTTATTATTATAGATTTGTAAAACTAAATATAGGATGTCAAATATAGGAATATAAAACATATATACCCAATGTCAATGTATATACAGATACTTGTGTGTGTATGCACATACATGTGCATATGTATCCTGGACTTGTATGAAGAATGTAGTTACATTATCAACAGAAAACATGATTTTAAGATTAATTTTTCATTGCTACCATTTTATACTGCTATTCAGGGCTGTCCAGAATTAAGTATATGCTACTTTATAGAACTACAATAAAAATTAACAACAGAAAAAAATATGAAGAGTGCTGAACGAAATAAGAGTATTGAAAGAAATAGTTGAAAATGTCTAGTGTTTAGCATTTAAAAAAGTTAACATAGATTGGAGTGGATTCTGATTATTTAAGGGTAGAAAACGGAATGAAGAAGCCAGTTATCTTAAATTCAGGGAAAAGATAGATTGATCTAGGCAGAAAGAAATGGTGAAAATATTTTTTCAATAATTGCTTTAGTTACAAATTGACATAGAGTATGGATGTTTCTAAAATGTAGAAAAAATGTAGAAATTGGTTTTAGAAAGAAATGCAAATTAATATTTACATATCCATGAAAAACAGCTTAAAAGTATTTTTGATCAAAACTAGATAGTTGCTTAGTATAAATATTTTGAATTTCCTTTTCAAATAACATGTAAAGATAGCACTGAAAATTTGAGTTTAAATGCTAATCTCTTCAATTTTAGAGGAGGTAACTCTATACCACCTGTGCAGTAGCAACTTAAAACGGATGTAGTTGACATACATTAATTGGTTAAACTGTGGGTTGAAGGCTGATTTTGCTCTGTCTTGAATTTCCAGCTATGCCTGTCTGAGAGATATACTTTGCCAACCACAAAATTCAGAAAGTATTTTCTGTTAGGCAAAAACCAAGAAACGTTTCCTGTGAAACTCGCCATTTTTTCATTAAAAGGACACATAAATAAACTGAGTAGGTGAGTTTTCTTTTCAGTAAATGAATCATGTTGAAGAGATCAAAGAGGCTGAAAATAATATACCAATATTCAGGCGATGGTCCCAAGGCAACCATCTTCCTTACACAGCTGTTGTCCCATGCTGAAATTAGTTGCCCAGAATTTGAGTTAAATAATCCCATCCTTCAAATGACTTTAGGAAATTGGGTGTTAGAGAGGCCAGCCAGCACCATTCAATTAAGTGGTCCTTGAACAGAAAAGTACTTTCCTTTGAATGGAGGAAAAAGTTTGATCACATTTAAGCTAATCTATCATTTATCATACCCAGTGGGTGATATAATTAATGACTCTATTGATTCTTTTTTGTGCTTAATTTTATACACAGCATTTAACCAATGTGCAACTGAATATGGGATTTGTTTTCCATTTGTTATTGATGCATCTAAATTATTTTTATTTATTCCTGTATGTATTGATTTCAAAAGAGAATTTCAAAACAGCTTTAGGTAAAACTGCATTTTAATTATCAGATTATCTTTTTTCTAAACTTGAGGTATTTTTCCATGCCCATAGTTAGCTTCAGAGCTCCCTTTACTGAAAGGGAAAAGAGTGTTGAAAATTTGACAAAAATGTTGGGCATAGACATTTAAGATATTGCTATTTTTCTTTACTCTTTATCTTTCCTCATCTGCCTCTGTCATATCACCACTGTTTATTTATATAGGTCGTTATAATTATTATTTGATTGCTAACCCTTCTTTGAGGATTACATGGGCCATTTCTAGGAGCTGTCTTTACAAAAAGACAAAGAATGAAACGGAAGCACAATAAAAACATGGAGGTTGCAAATATGGTGAAACAGCATCATGAATGTGAAGGAGATTCTTAATAAGAATGAGAGGAAAGACTAAAAGACTACATATAAAATTAATATTGTAACAAATAACTATTTAAAAATTAAAAGAGCCAGACACAGCGGTATGTGCATGTATGTAGCTGCAACTACTCAAGTGGCTGAGAGTGGGGGATTGCTTGAACCCAGGAGTTTGACGTCAGCCTGGGCAACATAGTTAAATCCCATCTCTTAAAAAAATAAAAGTAAGAAAAGCTGTTAATAACATATAAGCCTGAGAGCAGAAGTAAGGTCTAAAATAGCATGACACATGAAGAACAAAACAAAATGAAACTAGTTAGGCATCACATGCTAGACAAAGCCAATTTCTGAGTTGAGCTTAATGATCCACGTTAGGCAATATATATAGTCTATTTGGAGTATCTATGCACATGTCTAATGGATTAGTAAACATAAAGTAAGTTGTTAAATCCTGAAGCTGTCTGAAACCATCATAAAATAAAATTAAGGATCCAAATGATACCATAAAAATCAGTTCTTATAACACTCATTCCCATTTTTAAGAAGTCTTCGCTGAAATGTTGAATTCCTTATATTATCTAATAAGAATAGTTACTGTAATTAGATTAGCTGGATAATGGTGATGTGATCAATAATTAAAAATTAGACATAGCATGAACAAAACTTTAGAATAAAGGTGCTCAGAACAGCAAAATCAAAATGTGTTCAGAGAGTAGTGTGTAGTCTTATATACATGTTCCAAGAGAGCCATTATTTCCCAACAAATGGAATTTAATAATTGCTGGAGTCCAACAAATGTTCCCAACAATCTGTTCCCAACTCCATATTCATTCTGATGTCTTGATAGCCTCGATGTTGGGAGTATTTACACCATGGAAATCAGTGAACACTATATATCAGGGCCTTTGCCCCAGATTGCCAGTTGTTAACCATTTACCAGCACTTTCACCTTTAGATAATTATACATATGTTTATTACAAACACTAGACTTAACACATAACATAAGCAAGTTAGTCATAAATTTCCCTAATTCTCCAATATCTCATTGTAAAACAAAGACTCAACATGCATTTTATTATTTTAATATCTGCATGATAGCCTTTTGTTATTGTTTTGTGGTTTTAATAGAGCATTTTATACGATTTCATTTTCTCTCCTTTCTTTATATTAGTTATGCTTTTATTTTTAATTTTTTTTAGTGATTTCCCTGGAGTTTGCCATATACATTTACAACTAAGCCAAGTCCACTTTCAAATAACATTATATTGCTTCATAATAGTGCAAAAATTGTCTAATAATAAAATATTTCTAATTTCTCCATCCTGTCCCTTGTATCATTACTGTCATTCATTTAATTTATATATAAGCATACATATACAGATTGATTGATTTCAATTATATATAAGCATACATAATCACATATATTAGTGATTGCTGGTACTAATATTTTGAATAAACTGTTATCTGTTATATAAATTATGAATAAAAATAAATTTTTAAATTTTAACTTCACTTATTCATTCTATTATGTGTTTGCTTTTTCATTTATTTTTTAATTGACAAATAAATGTTTTATTTATTTATAGTGTACAACATTCTTTGAAATACATATATATTGTGGAATGTCTAAATTAAGCTAATAAACTTTGTATTATCTCACACATTCATTTGTGTTGAGAACACACAAAATTACTCTTCCTATATTTATGTAGATCTGAGTTTCTGACCTACATCACTTTCCTTCTTTCTAAAGAACTTCTTTTAAGAATTTCTTACAAGACCAGTCTAATGGCAACAAATCCCCTCAGTTTTTATTTGTTGAAAAAGTATTTATCCTTCATCTTTGAAGGATAATATTGCAATGTACAGAATTCTAAGTTGATTAGGTGGGTTTTTCTTTTAACCCTTTCAATATTTTACTTCACTATCTTCTTACTTGCACTGTATCTCAGGGCAAGTTGAATGCAAATCTTATCTTTGCTATTCTATAGGTAAGATGTCATATTCTCTGTCATTTTTCACGATTTTTTTCCTTATTTTTTATTTTTTAAAATTTAAATATGTTATTTCTAATTGCAGGGTTTTTTTTTGTTGTTTGTTTGTTTGTTTTTGTTTTGGCATTTATCTTGCTTGATGTTCTCTGAACTTCCTGGATCTGTGATTTGGTGTCTGACATTAATTGGGTGGAAATTCTCAGTCATGATTGCCTCAAATATTGCTTCTGTTCCTTTTCCTCCTTCTTCTGGTATTCCCATTATGCATATGTTACACATTTGTAGTTGTCCTATAGTTCTTGTATATCCTTTTCCATTTTTAAAAGTGTTTTCCCTCTTTTCTTTTCAGTTTTAGAAATTTCTACTTATATTTCTCATATCCTCAAGCTCAGAGATTCTTTCCTCATCCAAATTGGTGAGCCCATCAAAAGCATTCTTCATTTATTTAAAATTGTTTTCAAACTCTAAAACAAAGTTCTTTTTTATACTTTCTTAGAATTTCCATATTTCTGCTTATATTATCCATCTGTTCTTGCATGTTGTGTACTTTTTTCCATCAGAGCCCTTAACATATTAATCATAGTTATTTCATATTCCTTGTCTAATAATTTTAACATTCCTTCCATATCTGATGCTGGTTCTGATGCTTGTTTAATCTCTTCAAACTATTTTTTGCCTTGTAACTTTTTGTTGAACTTGGGTATGATGTACTGGGTGAAAGAGACTCAGGTAAACACGCCTACAGTGATGTGAAGGTGAGGTGTGTGGGGAGGGAAGCATTCTATAGTTCTATGATTAGGTCTTGGTCGTTTGGTGAGTTTATACCACTGGGCTGTAAACTTTACCAGTGCTTCTTAGTCTTTTTTTCCCCCACCCTTAGGTGGGACAGAGTGGCTAGAGAGGGCTGGAGTTGGGTATTTCACTTCCCCCAGGTCAGTTAGGCTCTGATAAAACCCAAGCAGGTTAGGCTCTGGTTAAAGAGTTTCTCCTGATGGCAGGCCTTATTAAGAAGAACAGAATGTTCTGGAAAATTTTTAAATTGTTCATTTTCTCCTCCTCCTGTCTGAGGCACAAGGGGAATTTTCTACAGTGAGGTGTTGGTAGAGCTCTTGGAAGTAAAAGTCACAAAAGCTTGAGGACCCACAATCACTGGGCCCTACTGGAGTGTTTAATTGTTAGTCTTTTGCACGCTGAGCCTTCAGCATTTTATCAATTACAGTTCAGGTTTTCCTACCCAGATATTGGTTCCCACTGATATTTTTGCTTTTGTAACTTTTTATTCTCCATATCTGTCTGTCTGTGTCTCTAATTTTGAGGGTGGTAGTTTGCCCTGTGACCTCATTTCTATGACATATATAAGAAGAGTTACTGATTTTCAGGGGTTTTTTTTCAGCTTTTTATTAATACTTATCATTAGGATATAGTGGTAACTTCTAAGTTCTTTACATGCCAAACCAGAAATCAGAAGTCCAGTCCTTTTTTTTTCCCAATGTGATATACAGTGAAGCAACAGTTTGTTTCCATGTGTGTTTTGAATTTTTCAGGCAAGCTTATCATGTTAGGTTGTTTTTCAGTTACATGTAATAAATGCCAATAATAGTATTTCAGAGACAATATTATGGTTGGTAGGAAACACATGCAGGAATATTTTGATATTAAATATTCAACAAGTAATCATTATAAGTTATAAAATTAAATATTTATCTTTGTTGTAAAGGATATTGTTAGAGCATTTAGACATTTCAAAGGAATAGGCACCCAAATTAATATTTTAACATTAAATAGCTTTTAAGAACGTTTAAACAAAATAAAAATTAAACTATAAACATTTGCATTATATTTCAAAAAAAAAAAACCCTGCAGATTCACACATAAATATTTGCCATGTGAACTTGGATGTCTAATTGGTGTCTCCAGCTTACATGTCCAAAGAAGGAAATCTTGAGTTTTATGTCCACCACCAATAATCATATATGCAACCTCAGCAAAGAATACCGTCATCTGTACCTCATCTTGCAAACCAAAAACTTAGGAGTGATTCTTGATTCCCTGCTCCAGCCCCTGTTTTCTACATTTCATGCATTCATCCAATCACCAAATATTGTTGATTAAATCAACAAACTATATTATTACTTCTACCACCATCCATTATCCTTCAATCACCCCTCATCTCTCACAGGGAACATTATGATAGCCTCCTAACTGGTCTCTCTCCTGCTATGCTGTTCTTCCTCTATAATCTGTTCTCCAAAGAGCAACCAGAATGATTGCTTTAAAATAAAAGTTGGACTTAGTTCTTTGCTTATAACATTAAATGACTTTCCATTATATTGAAAATAAAATGAAAATTCCTTTTCATGGCCTACAACATCCTTGTCTTAAACTATAATTTGCACCAGTTTCCCCTTTGATCACCACACTGCTCTTCAAATCATAGGCCGAACTCATCCTTGCCTCTGCACGTAGCTTTCCACTTGTCTAGAACTCACTACTCCTGTCTCTGCTGAACTGGCTCCTGTTCATCAAAAATGTTGCTACGCCACAAATGTCTTCCCTAACACCTTTGTCTAATCTCTAATGATGAAAGCCTTGGTTTCCACCTAATTTTACTATCATCTTTCTGTGTTTTTTTTTTAATCTATCACATTTCATAATCTGAACTTGCTTTGTATATTTATTTGAATACACATTGAGTGCTGGCTCCTTTTATTGGAATATAAGCTTCATGAGAATAGGACTTGCATATTTTATCTTTTTTTTAATTCCTAGGGCAGTGGTAAGTACATTGTTCAATGATGTTCAGTAAATGTGTTTAGTATCATACAAATGTATTACTTGTAAAATGAATAAACAAATTAACCTCAGAATGGAAATAGTATAGATGTTTATGTTCAAGGTGATATTTTCATACAATGAAGCTTTTATCATCTAGAGGACAGGAAATGAATTAACATAAAGAACTCCAAGGGAAGAGATGAGGAAAAATTGTAATGGTTTCAGTAACATATATACCCGCATAACTCTCAGGACTGTTTGTTTCCAAAAAAATAAATTTATTCCAAGTCTTATTCTAGAGACAAACTTGAAACCTATTTGGTGGTGATAGGGAAAATGAAAGAAAACATTGATTTCCATTTTCTTCAATCTTCCGTGTTTAAATCAACAATCAAGTATGTACCAAAAAAGATTATGACTTTAGACTATAAATTTTTAAATTTATAAATAAGTTTTCTAATCCCATAGGCTCTTTGTTCTCTAATTTGATATAGTGGAATGATTTAGAAAACTGAGCTAATCGTCTTCCTTTAAATCCTAATTCTGTCACTTACTAGCTGTTCTTATTTTGTGCAAGTTACTTACTGCTTCTCTGAGGCTCAGTTTCTTTGTCTATAAAATGAGGATGATGACAGTGTCTAACTCATAGAAATCATGTGCAGATTAAATAGGTATGTATGCTTAGAAAACGGTGAGGGCTACATATGTGTTAGTTTTTGTTTAATTCATCAGCTATGTCTCTTTCTGTTTGGGGTAATAAGATTCTTGATATCCCATGACATCTATTGGCACTTATTCACAAAGAACTTCTATTGGATTTAGTGAGGCGGAAGAAAAAAAGTGAAAAACAACAATTCCGAGGGATGAAATAGAGGTGGCTGTGTTCCAAGTAACTTTCCCTGGAATCCAGAGGTCACTTCACTGAGGCAAGCTGCAGACAGATGGATAAACTGTGATTTCCATGTCTTTTGTTTTTAAACTGATGGTTATGGGCCTTCTAGCCAAGGGCTTCTTTTAATGCAAACAAGGAAATAAAAAGCTCATAATTTTTCTTACATGATAATCTTGGAACATTTCTTTCGGAAAATATCAGCATTCTAACACGTTGAAGAAGTCTCTAGGATGCTGGTCTTCCCTATCAGGCACGGTCATAAAGAGAGCTTGTATCATCACTAATAACATCCAGGCCGCACTACAAACCTCGAACCTCAGACCGCAGAATCGAGGAGGTTGTAGAGGTAGTAGAAGCTGTGCTCCAGCCTCTAGAGAGGACCTTCTCCTCTAGGGTTAGCATAATGTCACGGCTGCTTCTCTAAGGAACATATTTTGAAGAGGAAGAGAGGAATTTAAACTGAGGAAATCCCAAATCCTTCCCTCAAATACCGTATAGAAAGGCAAGGAGCCCTTCAATTCTCCCATAATTATCTTAACAATAGTAGAGGGAAAAATCTTTATCCAGTTATACAATTTGAAGTATAAATTTATAGGGCAAATCATACTCAATTTTAACATTTCTACTTTTCTACCTAATATCCCTGACTTATTTTTTTTTTAAAAAAAACATTCTCCTTTTTGCCTACCATTAGCATATGGAAATGATCCAACTTAGCCCCACCTAGAAGCAAACAAGACACTTAGATAATCATGTAACAAAGAAATCATCTGGTGAGTGTGGGGGTGTAGTGTAAAGAAATAAAGGCTTTTCTGAGACAGTGATATTTAAGCTGAGATCTGAGGAATGAAGAAACAGCTGTCTGAATATTTCAGCAGAAGACACAGCATGTACAAAGGCCCAGAGTTGGAAATGACTTGGGTGTGTTCAAGGTTGTAAAAAATGAAAACAATAGCCCATTTTGAAAAATGAATGAGGGTCAAGTCTGGCCAGGGTCAGATGTTGCAGTGTCACATAGGCACTGGAAGACATTCCCTGGGACACAATCCAACTTACATTTTTAAAATACTAGCCTATCACGTGGAGGATGGCTGCAAGGGCATTGGAGTTGGGTGAGTGCTGGTAGTGAGGGGCATTTTGTGATCCATATCTTACAGACTTGAAAAGCAAACTTTAGGAAAAAGTATAATTCAAGCTCACATAGTAGACCACT
Organism: Lepilemur ruficaudatus; assembly: GCA_963574885.1. NCBI lineage: Eukaryota > Metazoa > Chordata > Mammalia > Primates > Lepilemuridae > Lepilemur > Lepilemur ruficaudatus. Next base: position 12,863 of record CAUYRT010088893.1, on the reverse strand, counting down.
TTACCTCAAGTAGTTTGGTTACTACTTTACCTTATCTTTATCGGAGAACAGAGGGTTGCGTCTCTATTAACAAAAACTACAACAGTAGCAACAATTATAACAATTAATTTCACTTGGTGCTAATTTTTAGTATCAGGTTAGAATAAGTTGAATGCAAATTCTATGTTCTAAGACTTTTAAAAAATGGAATTAAAGGAATTTTCCAACTCCTGTACAAAGAAGCTAACTAACCCAAAGATGCACAGATAATAATCAGCAAAGCTTTGATTTCAATCCCTATTCTCTGAATCCAGAGCTCACATTCTTAATAAAGATTAGAAAAAGGAGACCTCTATGTGAAATTTACTTCATTGGTCTAAAGAATTATTTTGGAAAATGGCAAAGAACTAACAATTTGACAAATAAAATATATGTAGTTTCTCCTTTACCAATATTCTTATTTGATTAATAATACTGTGATTTATTTCTATAGTTCTTTACATATTCACTTATTTGAATATATATTAAATAATTACGTAGGTATACTGAACTAAGTTTTAACCTATATATCATATTTTATCCTTACAAATATTCTATGTGCTATGCATTACAATTGCTACTTTTGTGCATTTTACTTAAGAAGCATTCTCACTGAGCAAAGTGACAAAGTGATATATCCAAGGACATAATCAAATACCTGCTCCTTAGAGAGACTGTCCCTAAACACCCACTCTGAGAAGCACCCACCAGTCATTCGTTTTTTCACTGCACGGCATTTATCACTATCTGAAAGTATTTTGACTTCAATAATTTCTTCTTCTGCTTCCCTCATTAAAATTTAAGGCCAATGAGATGAAGACAATATCTCATTTAGATGTCTAGCATCTAAAACTTGCCTATGCATAATAGGTTCACAATAAACATTTGTTGAATGGATACTGTTTTAAAACATGTAATATTGATCATAAATGGCAAACCTAGGACTAAAATTAACATCTTTATAATCTTGCTTAATGCTCATTCCATTACATTATTACATCATCTCAGATCACAGTCATGAGACCATGTAAAGTCACAAATAAATTAAGTGGTATTTTGCATTTCAAAAACAATTTCAGATAGATAAATTTTTATTTCAAATTGACCAGTTACACAGCTTTGTAACAAAAGGTTTTTTTTTCCTTTGTTTTCTGTGTTGCATTTCACATGAAAGAGATGAGATTAGTCAACATAGTCACTTGAGACTGATTAAAGCATAAAGATTGCATAAAACAACTCACATTTAACCTTTGCAAATGAATAAGTAAAGGGAAATTCATGAATTCTTAAAATATTGTCCCTTGATGCAGATATCAGCCTCTTTCTGGTTTTAGCATTAATTCACACGGGCATCTTTTCTATAGGCAGCTTTATTTTTCCTAAGCAACTGCTACTTCCATTGAATTTTGCAAAAAATGAAAAAAGGCCAATTTTAAAATAACATACTCCTTGTCATTCCTGTAACTAGGCTGAATAACATTTAGAAAGTAAATTCCCTTTTAGCTTTTTAAAAGTAAGCTTTTAAAAGTAAATTCCTTGAACATTTATGTTAGGGCTGAAATTTGTTTTACCTATAACAATTGATACTTGTAATCAGTTTATTTAGCACAAAAGCATGTAAGAAGAATAACATAATAACCCCCTCCCATTTTTTATTTGTTGCCCATTTTCTGTGGTTGAATTCTGTGACAGCTGCTCCAAAGGCAAGAATGAAAATAGACTTAAGTACAGCTCTGCTTGGGTATACACATGAGTGCCTCTCAAAGGACGCATTGACTCCCATTGCCAATGATGCATGTGGCTCACAAACAAAGATAGGAGACTACATCTCCTATCAAGCACTGAGTAGCACCAGGTCACTGTGCACAATGCATAAGGGAGATTTTAAAAGACTCCTTTTCCCCCCCAGCTTTCTTTATTGCTTGCTAAATCACATCTGACAAAGAAAAAAAAAATAGGACTCCATTTGTAGAGTGTAGAGAGAGAGACAAGCAATCTGTATAAAAGTTGATGCAGGTTATTTGGGAGGTAAAGTAACTGTTCCTGTATTGAACTGTATTTACTTCTTTGAATTAAAACAAACAACAAACAAATACAAAAGCACTATAAAAGTCAAGCACATATTTATGAAGGAAAACTTTTTCCAAAGGTAAGACCTTTTTTTTCTTTGCCTAAAAGTATCTAATGAATTAAATATTTTCTCCAAATATGGTAAGAATATGTGTATCTGGTGTGATATTTTGTCTTTCCCAATTACTAGCAATGCTCGAGAAAGCCAGTCTCTCTTCTCTGCTTCAGTGGTGCACGTAGTATGTGTGGCAAGGACCGTGCCTAGCATTTTCCAGGCATTCTCTAACTTACTCCTAACTATACCCTAAAAGGCATGTTCAGATGTTACTCTTGTCTTATGAGTGAAGAAACATAGGCTTCAGGAGTCAGAAAACTGCCAAGTTTGCACAGCTGGAGAGTGGCAGAGTCAGAACTTGAACCAGGATCCCAGATCTTAACCAAATTGCCTTACAAAAATGACTTACAAAAGAAATTTTCTTTATAGCCATGAATGAAGTCAGGTCTTCATTTTCAACCTTGACTCCAACTCTCTCACCTCAATCCATCATTCACTCTGTTTCTAGAATTAAGAAGTGTTCACCAAATAACTCACTGTTGAATTTACAATCCTGAATGTCTCCAAAATTAATTTGCAGTTTCTCAGCAAGTTCTGAAAAGCTCTTGATCATTAGGCTACAGCCAACCTTTCCAGAGGGTTTCTGACTCCTAAACATCCTTAGTCCTAGTCATAACTGCTTATCACACTTCAGCTATGCTATTCATACTTCACTTAGTATGCCTTTCAACTTCTGTCCTTAACAGAATTCCATTTATCCTGCCTTGCTTTTCTTAACTGTGACTTCCTTTCCTAACCCCACCATGGAGTTCATTGTTCATAGTCAATCCAAAACATGCTGTACTTACAGCTATTGTAAAAATAACAACACACTGGATCATAAGTTTTAGTAATGTAAATACCCATTAGCTATAAAGTAAAGTCAAGTACAGAAATCCCTTTGTTCTGGTACTCCTTTCATTTTCACACTGTTACATAACAAGTGACCAATAAATGTTTATAGAACGTGTAAAATAAAAACAGGCATTCTATTTGAAATGTCATTTTTTGCATATTTTCACTTTAGTTAGTACAGTTTAGCTATCTAGCAGCAATTCAATTTGGATTAAATCAGAAAACATTTTCTAGCTGTCCTTTGAGCAATATTTTAAGGGGAGATGTTCTGGACAAAACATAAAATGATACAATGATTGAAAAACGTGGGGCAAGCATGTGAACAGAGATGATATGATACTAAAAATTATACATTAAAAATTAAATTAAAAAGTTTTATATTGAAGTAGTAAAATATAATAATATTCATAGTTACATGTAACTTTCTTGATAAACAAGGAAACTAAACTATCGGGGTGAGTAAAGAGACTGTTGATTAGGACACTTACAGATTCCTTTACTTTCTATGCCTTTTACAATTACATTGTTCTAACAGTACCACAATCATATACTTAGAAGGCATCACCTGGTTATGGATTTATTCTAAAAGCACACTTTAGACTTTGGTTTATGCTGTTCACTCTCTTGGGGTAGGGAAATGCAGCAAACTGCACACAGAACCCCAAATTTTCATTTTCATTACCGCCATTTAAAACAGTGTATATGTTTTTATACCCATATGTAGGCCTGTTCTCTCTTTCTCTCTCTCTCCCCACCCCCCCCTTATTTTGTTGCTGCTTTTAAGTTAGAAATATTTCAATAGTTCTCTGGGGAAATTGTTTTTTTGAGCTTTGTCCCTGGACTTTCTCTGTGATGATCTGGTGAACACATATAATTTTTTATTGTTTACCATCATTGACAGGCTGGCTCCAAGGCACAAGGTTCTGTGTAGCACATCATGGTTTATTGATGAGCAGTGGGAGCTGAAGCAGAGTGGTGGAAGCTGGCACACCAGTTACAGATCGTTGTTTAGAAACCAACTGGGCATTCAGTAATGAGACCATGTGGTCTTGTTTGCAGGACTCAGCTCAGGCCAGAGAACTGTCTAAGGATGTGTTTGAAGGAAAAAAATCAAACACCCATAGTTTAAGTAAGTTGTGCCATCAGCAATTTAAACCTAACATCATTTCCTTATTGCACTTAGAATTCTTCAAAGAAATGTTTAGGCTAGAACTCAGAGTAAACTAGGTTCTTGATGTGTACAATATAAGGAATATGCGTCCATGTTTCTCACAGAATAATTTGTTTTAAAAAGTAGTTCTACTTAGTTGAAAAAGTTTTTATGCATACAATAAAATTTTTAAAAATCAAACATTATCAACAAATAATCTATGTAACCACATATAATAGCTGCTGCCAATTGCCTGAAACTCCTTTCAGAAATATTCTATATTCACCTACTTTTGAAAGCTAATAAGTACATATAAGCATATTTTCTGAATTTAACTTTTTCTCCTATTTAACGATACATATGGATTATGCTCCATATCAGCCCACGTATTTATTTTATTTATATTTATAGTGGCCTATTATGTGGATATACCAGTTTATTTAACTGATTCTTATTTTTAGTTAATATTAATAGACAATGCCAGAATGAACATCTTTGTACCTAAGTAGTTTTATAAATGTGTGAATATATTTGTAGTTTTAATTCCAAAAAAGGAAATGGTATCTGCCTTTTACATTTCTACCAAGACTTTGAGGGCTTTATCTCGATACTCTTGCCAACAACACTTAAAGTTTAGTCATATAATATTTGAAAAATGAAATCTCATTGATGTTGTAATTTTGTTGATTATGAGTAAATGAACATCTTTTCATGTTTTTCTATGATCTGTTCATGTAGTTTATAAAATCTCCCACTGAATTTTTAGTTTTTAAATTTACTCATTTACATATTAATGTCAAAATACATACTGTTATAATATTTATATATAATAGCATGTAACACATAGATTACCATTTTCTGTAATATATATTGCAAACATTTTCCTAATTTGTCTTTTGTGTTTTATTAATGCTATTTTGTATAGAAATTTTCATATTTCATACATATTAATAATTTCCTTTAATACTTCTGGGTTTTCTTTTTTTGGTCTGTCTCAGGAATACAGTCCCTACCTACTCCAAGTTGTTAACCATTCTCTTGTATTTCCTCTAGATATCTGTTTCCTTATTATTAAGTTTGGCCCACTTGAAATGTATTTTGTCGTAAGGAGTAAAGGTTAACTTTTTTTTTTCCAAGATATTAAAAGCATTGTCCCAAGACTATATGATATATATATCCTTTCACCATTTTCAAATGCCATATTTACCATGGCTGATCTATTTCATTACATTATTCTGTTTATTCATGAACCAACTCTATTCTACATTTATAGTATTTTTAATATGTGGTTTTACATTTATTTATAATACCAATGTCTTCTGATATTCTACAATGTAAGGCTGCTGTTTTTGGTTGTGAAGATTATAGAGAAAGCAGTCTCATTTTAAAAAATTTATCCATTCCTTTATTTAAAGATAGCTATTAAATATAGATTATGTGCCATTCACTTCTTTGGAATGAAGATAAGACATCAATTCATGACTACACTGGAATCGAAGATAAATATTTTTGGAAGAAATATTATCCTCCACATTACTAAACTAAAATTGGCATTATTGTGAAAGACAAAGTAGAATATTGGTGAAAGTACTTAATTCAGTGTCATATGATGCCACTTACTGTACAAATCTAAGATGTCCCAGCAACAAAATCCTAGTAAGTTATTTGGCCTCTATGAACCCTGGATTACTCTTGACTAGGAAAAATGTTCCAGTCTACCTTATGAAATTGCTGTCAGGACCACATACAACACTATAATATCAATTTTATCTCCAAAGGGTAAATTAACATCACAATCATTTCAATCATTCTTAGAATATTCTAAATTGTATGGCCTATCTACTGAAATTTGCAGCATCCATAGTGTTATGTATCGAAATCTTTATTAAATCATTATTACCTAGGTTTAATTGTGCTCTTGAGGAATTTAAGCATCAAAAGCCACTTCTATTTTTGCCAATCATTTAAAATAGTACAGGTGTCCACATGACACACTGATCTAATTAGAAATGTTTAAATTCAGACCCAGCATTTAAAGAGGGCTGCCATTTTAGTGACTAGAGCTGAGAGAGTAGAGTTGCCTAAGTGACAAAATTTACTAACTTAATAAGATTTACTACTGCATTGATTGCCAACTTGCAAATTCATATCCTTCATAGTCAATCCATTTGGGTTGAAAACATTCCTCCTAACCCGATGGTTTGTACCACCTTAATTTCTCCTATTTATTATAATGATTCTCACGTTTCTGAGTCTAGGCTAGGCACTTCATTCAGGTCTGGCCATCAGATTTACATTCTCTGGCCACAATGAGAAGTTCACAGATGGATATGTCACCATTCAAAGCCAATAAAACATGATGAAGCTCTTACTAAATTTTCTGGAAAAGAAACTGTTTCCTGCTGTACTTAAATCTGAGTGGATGTAAAATCTAGATCTACTGTAGCAACTCCATAGTGCCTGAGAAAAATCACACAGAAGGATGTCAAGAGATAGGGAGTAATGTATTACTGAAGACATTTTTGTAGTTCAGATTCTAGACATATGTAATGGGAACTACTCCCTTTTTTTTTTAGCTGAAATCAGTTTAAGGCCATTTTTATTTACAGAATACTATGAAGAATTTAAAGTTAATTAACACTATTGTACATACACCATGATAATTGGTTACTCAAGTATTCATGTTCACAATATTATCCTGTGCATTTCTTTTTGAAAATTAAACATATATATATATATTGCAGCATGATTATCAACCAGACATTATACTTTTCCCAATAAAGTCTTTTAATGTTACTATTTATCAATGCCAATTTCAAGTGAAGTTTCTTTCAAACTCTTGTTTTTAAATAATTTCCAGTTGCAAAGATTTTAATTGGAAGCCAATGATTATTAGCTCATAAATTTCTCATTAGTATGCTACTGTCTCCATATAGAACTGCTCAAAAACCGGGTGTTAACTGAGGATATATTGTAGATTCTATCAATATTTCAGAAACTTGTCAGGAGCAGCTTGTAAAGGGAACACTGTCTGACTCTAATTGTCTATGTAATGAGATATAAACTTGTAAAATTTAAAGTTAGCACGCTAACATCTTGCTAATTTTCACGATTGACTGGTCTAACATGTCATTCAATCGGTTGTCCAGATAAACTGTTGTTACGTTCAGAAACCTCATGTGAACACAGTGTGGATCCACAGGATGATCAGTGAGAAACATTAAAAGAATATTGAAAGAATGCTTTAAACAAATGAAAAATTAAGAGCACTTGATAATATTAAGCTCTCTAAACACCTTCATATTTGTAATTAAAAGCTGTTCACTGAGCTTAAGCATCACACACAGCACATACACACAACCTAGATGTTTAGTGGTGCACTGAGTCATTTTTACTATGCATATAAAAGGAATTAATGAAAATATCCATTAAATACATTTCTTTCATGAGATAATTTTTCTAAGTTTAATAACTATGCATCATTCTGATAGATATGCTTTCCTTTAAACCTCCTCATTAAAATGACAAAGAGTCAAAGTATTTTTTGGCAATCAAAACGGGAAAGTGGCATGAAACTGTAATAAGGGAAAGGCAGCTGAGGAGCCTGCTACAAAACAATACCATGTATAATTGGTCCTTAATTATGCAGATTTAATAAATGGCAGAAGGACAGTTGTATTCCTTGACCAAGGCTGACTGCCAAGTCAACAAGCTGGCATAAATGTCGGAAGGAACCCACTGTATGATCCTGACTGCTGCATTTCTTCCCCAGTGACAAAATATTTTGGTGGAAGAAAGAAATCCATTGATTTCCTAAAACAAGTTAAATTTCTGTTTTTGGTATGAGTGAATATCCCCGGTACCATCATCAACAAAGTTTTCTTAAACATATCATTAATTTTTTTTAATCAAAGGTTTTAAGGACACAAGAAGAAACACAGATAACAGCCTATACATTTGTATGGATGATAAGTTTACTGCACAGTTCTTTGCAAAAGCAATCTCTACTATAGACAAAGGCTTTTGCAAAAAAAAAAAAAAAAGTAAGTATGAGTAGTCTTTTAATATATCCATTAAAGAAACAAACTGTACAAGAAGTTAATTATTGTTGTATTTCACTTTGATACCATAACTTTGCATACATTGTAAAATATCTTAAAATGCTGTTTTAAAACAGATTAGCACTTCGAAATTCATCTATAAGTACTTGCATTAGGACCGTTGCAAGGCAGAGCTAGCCTCTGGTAACATCGCTTTCCTTCTCGGCCTCAGCAATGAGCCTGAAGTCCCTCATTGCTCATAGACCATCTTTTCCTAGCTTGGCACCCACAGGCACTTGCTGCTCTCTTGAGATGTTGGAAAAATACCTGGGCAGAATCCAAAAGTTCCACAACTGCCAAATGGTAGATTTGGCTTCTGGTGACCCACATTTAGATGTCTTTTGATCCATCACTATGGAGATGACATTAATGGAGGAAAAATAAATCTATTTGAATGATTTCTTTCCTTCTCTTAACTTTATTTATTTTACTACTGTTTTGAATAAGGAAGGAAAGAGAAGTGGCATGTCTTGGCAATGTCTTGCCAGTGAAATTTACTTTTCAATGAATTCTAGTTGGTAATAGGCACTAGAGTCATTGTCTCCTTCTTTAATGGTAAAATTGGAAAGGAGTTCCCTGACCATTTGGCAGAGCTTAAGATTCCACACAGGGTCCTGGTTATAACGTATTTCATTACGTCAGGAAAAGTCCCTGAATAGCTTGCAATAAATAGCATACAAAAAGTTGCCAAAAATTTAAGAATAGGCAAAAGGAAGAAGAACAGACAGGGATATGTGGTAGCAGTGGTTTAGAATTAGACTGAAAACTAAAGTGGAATGTGCGTGTAGTAGGAAATGTGGGTTGAGGGGTATTTTTGCCTTAATCAGTGTGTGTTCATCTGATAGTCTCTACTTGAAATAGCATTAGTACATGTGAAATTTAAAAAGTATGTGTCTTTCTTTTTTGAGGGATGCTTTTAATGAATCAAATATTAACCAGTCATCTTCTCTATTACTACAAAATCCCAGCATTCATCGTAACAGCATGTTAAGGCTTTTTGGATTTCTGTAGTAAAATACTTTGTTCATTCATAATGGGATTATCCCAGAATAGTTTTATTATCAGTGAAACATTGTCTTACTGAAAAACCTATTCATATTTTGCTTATTTTAGTTTTATCCAGCATATATTTCTAGCAGCAAGCATACGATTCTAAAAATTAAATAAAATAAAGAAAAAACTAAGCAGTGCTCTGCAGGCCATGTACATAATGAATCACTGGTGAGAAATTGAATAGAACCTCAGTTCCTAGAACATACACATAAACCGTATATTTAAATGGATAATTCTAAGCCATTTTAAAGCATTTTTGTATCAGTAATCTTGCTTCTTGGGTCTCAATTTAAAATATATATATATTTGTTGTAATAAAATACAGCACAAAGTTTACCATCTTAATCATTTTTAAGTGTACAGTTCAGTGGTAGGTAATAAATACATTCATACTGTGGAACCATTACCATCCCTCTATCCACAGAACTCTTTTCATCATGTAAAATTGAAATCCTGTGCCTATTAAACAATAACTCCCCATTCCCATCTCCCCACAGTCCTGGCAACCACCATTCTACTTTCTGTGTTTATGATTTTGACTACTTTAACTACCTCATACAAGTGGAATCCTACGCCATTTGTTCTTTTGTGGCTGTCTTATTCCACTTAGCACAATGTCCTCAAGGTTCATTGTTGTAGTATATCAGAATTTCCTTCCTTTTTAAGGCTGAATAATATTCATGTATGTATATTTTGCCTGTTCATTTGTTTGCCGATGGACATTTGGGGTACTTCCACATTTTACTTATTGTGAGGAGTACTACTACCAGCATGGGTGTACACATATCTCTTTGAGATGCTGCTTTCAGTTCTTTTGGGTATATACCCAGAAGTGGAATTTCTGTATCATATGGCAATTCTATTTTTAATTTTTTGAGGAACTGTCATACTGTTTTCCACAGTGGCTGTACCATTTTACATTCCTGCCAATAGTGCACAAGGGTTCCAATTTCTTCACATCCTTGCCAACATTTGCTATTTTCTGGTATTTTTCTTTTAATATCACCATCCTGGGGGCTCATGTTTTGAGAGTCTTTCACTCATCAAACAAAGGAAAGGATCCTATACAAAAAAAGTACAGTGCTCACTTGTTTGTGTAGTTCAGGCTGATGATGGATGTCATTATAAGGCTATTCTTCCTACATTCTCTGATTTTAAATCTTACAGGAATATTAAAGGCACAATTTTCAGAGATTCACATTTTGTAAACGGCATTAGCTTGGTAATGACATTGCTGATTCCGTTGTAGAAATGTACTAGTAAGATCCTGCCCTGTAATTCAAAAAATTCTTGGAAAACATTGAGATTGTTTTATAAGGGGAGATCATGATTAAGTCCTCCAATGGTATCTTTTGATTATGCCAAATTTGCTATTTATAATGGTCCAAGGGTCGGGGAAATAAAGCAAAGAACCAATGAGTCTTCAAACTACATAGTATAGATTATTAAAGTAGCAGCTGCTAATACATATGTGGTCCCATTCCTTTAACATATTCAATAAAATAATCTCTCTGTGGTCTCTATTATCTGCAGTTATATCAGGTAGCAAAAAATTGCATTAATAACTTGTGGTTTTAAAAGTACATATAGCATATTTGCTTTTAAATGAAATTCATCAGGAGGACACATATTTGCAAGACATTTAGAGTAAAGGTTCATGTCATCAGACATCAGGTGAATAACATCATGATAATTTGATGACAATAAAAAATCATATTGCCACCATGTCTATAATGTAAACAGAATACAAGTACTTCTCCCCACCACTATCTTCTTGGTTCAGCCCACCATCCTCACTTGCCTGCATTATTGCAGTAGCTTGAACTCCTTTTCCCATTTACACTTTTGCTTTTTAGTATTCTTTCAAAACAACAGTCTCGATAATTACATTATATTAAAATATTAGTCGGGTCATGGTACCGTTCTGCTCAAAACCATCCAATGGCTCCTCTGTTATGTTGGAATGAAAGACATAGTTCTTACAGTGGCCCACAAGGACATTCATGATCTGGCCTGCTATCGCCTCTCTGATCTCATTCCTTACTCCTCTCCCCTTGCTCTTTCTGATGTGAACTAGTGGGCTTCTTACTGTTTCTAAACACACTGCCAAGTAACCTCATTTAGAGCACTCTTTCTGCAGATAATGCATGGCTTATTTCTTGAATCCTCAGAGTTTCTGTTCAAATATTACCTCGGCAAATCTGACCTCTTCATTTAACATTGTCACAGACCCTGTCACACCCTCCTCTCCCCCTCTCCTGCTTATTACCCTCATCATATTTTTTTCTATGGTAGTTATCACATTCTAACTCATTTTAAAATTTAATTGGTATACTTACTGTTTATGTTATGTCACTGCCTCCCTGCATTATTGGAATGTAAGCTCCATAAGGACAGGGATTCTTGATAATTTTTTTTTTCACTAATGCATTCCCAGAGGCTGGAATAGTGCCTGGCACATAGGAAGACGCTCAATAAATATTTATCATACTCATAACAGAGAAGTTTAGTAACTTTATCATAGCATGTTTTGGTCAAAAGATCTTACTATAATGTAGTATTTGTAGCAGTAAAGCTTTCTGTACTCGTGGCTGTTAGGTGTAGATGTGGCATTATCAGCAATTAGCTGAGATATCACAACACTCTTTCCCTATGAAACACTTTGCAAAGTTATCGACTTCTTCATTGGTTCAAATAATTTGTCTATTTGAGATTTTTGGGGAATGTGCTGAGGGATCTCAGTATCCCCTACAAGAGAATTGTCCATTCTTTATCATAAGGAGATGGTCTACGAAGGCTTTTGGGAAAAAGCTGGTTCAAATGACTAGAAAACAGTGTCAAAACATCCATACTATTTTCCATTAATGGGAGGATAGAGCTTAACCAAGAATTCCCCCAAATTCCAAAGCCTGAGAAAATACCCATTCCCTTGGATCTACGCATTGCAACAATTCAAGTTTTACCCTAAGGAAACTGCTTACAGAATTTAGGTATTTGTAATGGAACAATGTACACCAAACCAGATAAAAATATCATATAATCTTTTGTGATGGCCCTTTTGTTGTGTCAGCTTGGATAGGCTTCAGTCCCCAGTTACTCAATCAAACACTAATCTACAGATTGCTGGGAAGACATTTTTTAGATGTGATTAAAGTCCATAATCAATTGATTTTAATTAAGGGGGATTATTTTAAGATTATCTGAATGGTCCTGCTTCAATCAGTCAAAAGGCCTTAAAAATAGGGCTGTGGTTTCCCTGATGGAAGAATAAATCTACCTGTGGACAGCAGCTTCAGCCCATGCAGAAGAGTTCCAGCCTACCTCTCCTTGTGGCCTATCCTACAGATTTCAAAATTGTCTAGACAATACCCCCATTTTTTGTTTGTTTTTTTTATTTCAAAATATTAATGGGGTACAAATGTTTTAGGTTACATAGATCACTTTTGTAACGCTTAATTCCCAGCTACAGGTGTGCCCATCACCCAAATAGTGTTCATAGTATCCATTAGGTAGTTTTTTTCCC